>CAKNYM010052387.1:438210-464744 GCA_932195095.1 Andricus curvator
ACGAGAAAAGATCATTCCACCAAAATTGTGCACCCAAAAAAGATCTACAAATTTCTTATCATTCACTTTTTGATATGACGCGTAGTTTTTGTTTTATTCGTAAAAAACAGCATTGAAAATAGAAAAATCAAATTTTCAGACGAATATTACCAGCTACGAAAAAATGACCGAAACAAAATTTGTTCATCCAAGGAAGAGGTACAAATTTATTGTGACTCATGTTTCGATAGGATGCGTGGTTTTTGTTTTATTCGTGAAAATAACATTGACAGTAAAAAAAATCAAATTTTTGAAAAAACAATGCAAGGTACGAAAACATATAAATGAACAAAAATTGTGCATTCAAAAAAGACTTACACACCCGTAATCAATTTTTGTGGTAAGAATATATTCAAAATGAAAAAATTAACTTTTTTGATAAACGGCACAAGCTAAAATAAAATGTTAACTAATAAAATTTGTCGCCTGCATTATATCATTACTTTTCATTTGAAATCAAATACAAATTTAGTAATTTGTATATGAAGAACATATAATACGAAGCACAAAGTGCGCGCTCAGTGTATTTACCAAATCGCACGCCGTAAGTGCGCTCAAACTTTTTTGTTTCTATCATACGGTTCAAATGATTTTCAAATCAAATATCGAGCGCGAAGCGCGAGTGTCTGGATGAGAATGTGTTCCATAAGGTCGATAGAACCTTGAGTAAATAAAGTTCCTTTTCAGTCTAAAATAAAAGCAAATTTAACAATCACTTAATATGTAGAGGTTTTGATAATTTTATAATATTTGCAAACAAACTTTTTCTTTTCATCGAAGTCGAACACGAAGTTCAAAAATCTAGAGGAGCCTAGCGTAAAGCGCGATGCAAATACGTCCGAGCGCGTAGCGCGAGGTAAATACATAATCGAGCGCGAAGCGCGAGATAAATATATGATCGAGCGCGAAGCGCGAGATCCAACAGTCGTGCGCCCTAGGCGCGCTCAAACTTGCGAGCGAAGCGAGCCGCGCGCGAAGCGCGCCATAAGAATGTGCCCGCGAAGCGGGCAGATTTTTTTCAATTGAATTATGTAGTCAATTTATAATAAATTTATATTGAATTTCTAATAATTATAATATGTATAATGCTATGTATAATATTGATGATATTCCAGAAAATAAAATTTAAACATAAATGATTTATTCAATTTATTTTAATTATCCATTGATTGCGTAAATAATAATTAAGCCTAACGTATTAATTATTTGAAATAATAAACAATCATTATTTCGTAGTCTAACCGCAAGAAAATCATACAAACTTTATTTTTTTAAATGATTTTTTCACACATCAAGCACTTTTAATGTTTGAAAATTGTTCATGTTCTATTCCAATAAATATTGGGATGTGATGAATTGAAATTCATATCCGACAAAAATGAAAAAAAATTTAGCTTTTAGATGGCCGAGGTGTTAAGGCGACGGGACAAAGTTACAACAATATAATAGGAAGTTACATCAGAAGTTCGACACCCGGCGTATATACAAGAGATTTGCGGAAACTCATTTCTTCTTTTTTTTTTGTACAAAAACTTTTTTTATATTTTTAATTAACTGCAAAATCTATATATTGGACTTTTATGGCATAAAAAATAATTATATTATTTAATTATTAATTATTTTTTACCAAAATAGCCGATCTGTCTAGAAACTAGTCGATCCGAGCGTTACATCCCAGTCTAGCCACTGGACAGTCAGCCTGTGGAGTGCCAGTGTCGACTCAAGGCGGACTGGACAGAAACAGTGCAGCGCCACGAAATTTTTCCACACGGGATATGTTGATCTTTAATATTTTTGAGAACTTTTATACATATTTTTAATTGTTTAAACAATAATCCCCAGAAATTCCGAAATACTACTATTTCCTATAAACATTTAATGAAGCTATCAAATGCTCTATTATATTTTGAAAGATCTCTTTTTCAATTAGTTGTATTATTTCCCTCTCTCTCTCTTTATGTGCAACATCTCCATGAAACGATATTTTAAATTTTTTTTTCTGTCAATCTCTGTGAAATTCATGATGAAAAGAAACTAAAGGAAACTTCAATTTCAATCTATGATAAAGAACTTATCTTGTTGTTTTTGTCCTTGAATCCAATGAGAGAAGAAGATAATCCTTTTTTGGTCTTTCATGAGAGTCCAAACCGAACTATCGCACAACAATCAAGTTGATTATCATTGATTAAGCGAAATGTCTGATTTGTTACAAATTATTATTATTTATTTTGAAATTCATCTCGTTAACGAAATCTGTAGAGTTACAAATCACTGAATACACAAAAGTTTCTTTATAATTGATTGAAAATTAATCTTAAAAGCACTAACATTATTATTTTATTTTCAATTTTATGCAAACTGGACAAAAGTAAAAATTCAATATTCTGACGTGAATTATACGTAAATCACATGCAACTGTACCAGTCCGAGTCACTACCATGCGGAAAAATCGTGTGGCAGACTTAGTCAAATGGGGCGCAAATCTGGCTTCATCAAGTCCATCTAATCTAGATGATCTAATCGGGTCGGTGAGGTGCAGGGCAAATATGGTTTTGTAGAGTCCGTCTACTCTGGACAGTCTAATCAGGTCAAATTCTGGTACTATTTAGCCTTCCATATAATTAATAAATTTTAGAAATAGGCGAAAGAATGTCATTGTCAAATCAGTAGAATTATTTATTGCAAAATTTTTATCTGACATTAATTCTATAAACATCTGTGAAAAATTGCCTCAGGAGACTGAAAATTCTTATTATTTGATATCAAATTAATTTTATTCCACACCCGACCGAAAAACCCACCTTTTGCCCCTGATAAGCGGGGCGAAAGTAGCATATTTTTCCCGAAAACTAGTTTCGCGGGGCAAAAGTGAAATAAGCGGGGCGAAAGTAAAATTAGCGGGTCGAAAGTAAAATTAGCGGGGCCAAAGTAAAATTAGCGGGGCGAAATTAAAATTTAGCGGCGCGAAAGTAAAATTTAGCAGGGCAAAAGTAATTTTTTCCAAAAATTTTCGAAAAAATCAAAAATTTCGAAAAAAAATTTTAATGTCTTTTCTTTTTTAATGCCTTTCATTAGAGAGTGGAATAAAATACTATATGCAACACGAGGCAAAAGTAGATTTTTCCCGCGGGTCAGTTTACTGCCCGAAAGAGAATATTGTTATTGTAGTGTTTTCGACCAATGATAAGTATATCACGCTTAGTCTCGATTGAGCTCAACCCAAAGTTGCTGTCATTCCTCATATATTCTTTTTTGGTATCGTTTCTGGTATGCATTATGACTATTTTAAGACCATGAAAATCGACAGACAGTTTTCAGAATTATCTTAGCATATTCAGGAAACAACAAAAAATAAAATCGGGCATTAAAGTATGTTCAACTTGTTTCAAATCTAGGTATGAATTGGAACAAAAAAGAAAAAAACATTTTTCTGAAAAGGGGGTCTAGCGATATTTTTTCCGTAATAAATGAAAATAATGGATACTTTGAATATTTTTCAAGCTTATGTTTCTGTTTTACAGAAAAACTTATTTTCAGAAAATCAGAGAGCCCACCAAAATGTTGATTGATGTTTTCCGTTACAAGGAACAACTTTTTAACTTACGGTAGTTTTATATTTAAAATAAAACCTCATAGAAACAATCTAAGCTTTTTTGTTTAACTTACTAAGTAGCTATTGATTAAGCAAGAATGGTGATCGAAAGTTCGTCAATAGATCAATCCACGCATCTTGAAGACGCGAACAATTACATCAAATGCAGGACTTTTATATTCCCAATATAAAAAAAAATCCTCTTATAAACAAGGAAAATAATTTTGTTACAAAATTTAAAAACGATATGTGTAGGTTATGATAGGTCACGAAAGGTTCTTAATTTGGACAAGCAATGCGTCTCGAAGACGCATATATATTACTGTTGGATTTCCAATATTAAAAAAGTTTTCCTCATATCAACAAGATAAACAATATATATTTCAAATTTATAAATCAGTATAGTTAGATCATAAGAGGGCATAGGAGGTTCGTCAATGGGTCATTTGACATTTCTCGAGGACGCGAACAAACGTGTCAGATACAGTACTGTAGTATTCCTAATATGAACCAAGTTTTTCTCATATAAACAGAATATACACATTTTTTTGATACTTCATAAAGCGGTACTGGTGGGTCATAAAAGGTTCATCAATAGGTCAATAAATGCCTTTCAAGGACGCGAAAAAATACACTTCATATAGTATTGTCGTATTTAGAATATCAAAAAAGTTTTTCTCATATAAACAGAATAAACAATTTTTTTAAACTTCATAAATCGGTACTTGTAGGTCATAAAAGTTTCAACAATAGGTTGATCGATGCGTCTCAAAGACACGAACAAAAACGCTAGATATCGTATTGTTTTATTTTAATTACCAAAAAAGTTTTTCTCATACAATACACTTTCCAGGTCAGAAATATCAATTCTGGCAGCCATCTCATCGATTTTAATCAAACTTTGTGTAGTTGTACTACTTTATAGGTAATTTTTTTTGCATTTTTTTCGGATTATAATGAAACTAATAGGCATTTTGTAAAACAACATGCTGTTTCATGTAAAATATTGAAGAATTTTTTTTTCATTTTTACTAAAAAAAATCCCAACAAATTTTTTTATTCGATCTTTGGCGGATTTTGCTATTTTTAATTTTAATTTTTTTATAGAGTATTATTCCTTGTTCTTTTATCTTTCATTTCAAAAAAAAAATTGATGGACACTCATCTGGTTCGCGATTTATGAATATTTAAAGAGCAGCGTTCCAGTCGATTGCTTGTGCCGCGCAGCAGCTAGGCGGGCAGGCAATGCATTACACAATGCACCAATTGCGACACTGCAATCAGCTACGCGATTCATAGATTCTACTTTTCTTTAAATATTCATAACTTGCGAATACATTTTTTTTGTCAAATTTTTTTTTTGAGTTTTTTTTCGTTGAAAATTTTGAAATTTTTCCTCTTTAAAATTGTATATAGAATTGTATATTTATATTGTATATAAAATATATTTATATTGTATATAAAATTTAAAAATAGTGTAGCTCCCAGAATTTTTAAAATTTTTGAAAATTCTTTGGCCAATAACCATTACCTATAACGTACTACAACTACACTAAGTTTCATTCTAATCGATGAAATGGCTGCCAGGATTGATGTTTTTGACCTGGAAAGCATCATGAACAAGGTAATTTTTTTAAATCTCTAAATGCAAGAAAAAACTACTTCTAAATAGCCGATCTATCTCAAAATCCTATCAAACCTGGATGTTAGTCGGGG
This sequence comes from Andricus curvator, assembly GCA_932195095.1. Taxonomy (NCBI): domain Eukaryota; kingdom Metazoa; phylum Arthropoda; class Insecta; order Hymenoptera; family Cynipidae; genus Andricus; species Andricus curvator. The sequence continues at coordinate 443,558 of CAKNYM010052387.1, forward strand.
CTACAATTCTTGCAAGTTTCATGATCATACATGGCTCTTTTACTTTTCGAGATATGGTAAACAGAATAAAGTTAAACACACATACACGCTGAAATTGTGTTTAAATCGTATTTTCGAACGCCTGTGATCCAGTTATATCGAAATATGTCAAAAAATTATATTGGACAATTAGGTCATTACAAACCTCCCTCTATGAGGAAGCGACACAAACAAAAAGACAAAAGCGCCAACACATTTGGGTTGAGCTCAATCGAAGCCAATCGTAATATATATTTCTCGATATTATCTAATCACAAGTTTAAAATGATTTTCTAATTAGGAAATATTTACTATTCCTAGTAGGGTTTGTTGTTATTTGGAGTTTGTCCCTGATACTATTGTGGGCAAAAGTGGGGTTAGTGTGGTGGGCAGCTCGGTCGGTCGAACGGCGTTCCCTTTTCTCTTTTTAGTTCAGTTTTGACTAATTCGTACCGCGCTTGCGATAAATTGTAAATTCTAAAATCAAAATTAATATTCCACTAGAAAGTGTTTTAATTCCAATAAGTAATCATATCGCAGTGTCAAGGGTCTTCCAATTTTCGGATTATTGTGAAGTGAATAAATGATTTCACAAACTCGATCGTTTTTTGGTGTCCGGATCGATCTTCCGAGAACGATCGTGGTTGTGGTTCCTAGATACTACATTTGTGCAATTATATTTTTAGATGCGCACCTCTAATAGAATTTTTTGTGCAAAATCAAAACAGCATTGGAAAACAAAACGTTTTTTATTGTCTTTAGACCCGCTCACTATTGCCAGATTAGTACCCAATTAGCCTGTCCAATCTAGTCCTAAGTCATACAATTTCGTTACACATCTAACTAGCACCATATTAGGTCGTCCAAATAGCGTCACATTAGCGATTAGACGGTCTTTGCTGGGCCCCATCAGAACCCCAAAATTTTTCAACGCGGGCTGTTTGTACTGATATTTGTTTTAAACAGACCAAAAAATGTCCCTTTAAATTGCCGGATTTTTGGTTAGTAAGTTAAGAAGACCTAAGAAGACCTCAACTAGAGTGAAGTGTTTGTATGACATTGTTTCATAACTCTTAGACTCCAGAAGGGACCGTTCGAGACAGAATTTAAAATATTTTCCGAATTTCAAAGATAAACTTTTCCCAGTGCCATAGTGATCAGTAAATCTTTCATTTAAGTAATTTATTTTTTAACAAATTTTTTATTTGTCAGAAAATATTTTTAAAATTTATTTTTACTCAATTAAGTTTTCTGAAATATTAAAGATCATTTTTTACAGTACGTGAAATAATTAAAAATTCGGGATATTAGTTCAATTGCAACATATAAACATTGATAATTGAAAACAAAATAATTTTTTTATTTATTATAATAATTTCAGTTGTATTTTAAGTTTGGTATACAATGTATTATAAGAAATTACGAGAACTTGATTACTAATCGCATTGAGTAGTAGATATGCGGCCCTGGTTATTACAGTTTGAGGGTAACCAGTAGTCACTGATAAGAACGACAGTCGAATGGGGCAGACTTGGTCCAATCAGCTTTCAATTCCAGCGAAACGTAACAAATATTTTTTCAAGCGACTTCATCGTTTGTTTGGACTTCAGTGAGTTGCGTGCTGACGCAAAAACAAGACGCGCGCGGCACGCGAATCGCGAAGCGATATCATGTAGTTCAGGTAACGAGCGTTCGATTTCGGCCTCAAGTGCTGATCGCCGATATGCCAAAGGATCTGTTAAATTTCCGTCCTTTTGCTTACATCACTTCTCAGAAGTCAGATCAGAAAATTCCTTAAATATTTTCCAATTCGAAAAGTTTATGGAACAACGAACAGAATGGATATTATGGATGGTAGGAATATTTTCTAATAATAAAGCATAATAATGAATAATGGTGACTCAGGTGGTTCAGCGCTCGGACTTCTTACTAGAGGTCCGGGGTTTGATCCCTGAGCCGATACCTCTGGAAATTTTTATATGTACTTTTACCAAAGTTCTCATGTTTCGGATTTCCCCCTGCAGAATATTCAGTTCGGTACAAAAATCCAACTCGAAAAATGCCTTTGACATATTAGGCTGAAACAATCTTAAGTCTGAGCTCATTTTTTAAAATTTTCAAATATTGAAAAAAAAATTTTAATTGAATTTGTTTAACTGAACTAGTGACTAAATCATTATGCGCTAGAAATATCAAGAAGGTCCAAGATTCATCGTCAGAATTAATAATAATAATAATAATTTTAAAAGGATATTAGTGAAAAAAAGTAGGTAATTTTATTAATTTAAATTTATATTGTTGGAAAAAATCAAACACCTTTCCAATCTTCAGGAATTTCAAAGTAACTTGAGAATCCTTCCCAAGTCACATGTTTTCATATGCGTATATACTTTTATCGTTCTCTGCGATTAAAAGGACAAAGTTTATTTACCTCCGTCCTCAGAGAATTCATTAAAAAAAAATTTTAACTACCAATAGTATCTTAAAACATAAACATAGTATAATTAAATACCAAAATGAATGACACAAAAAAATTCAAACAAAATTTATTTCATAGTTCAGTTTCGTTTTTGGCCACGGCTACATGTACCGAAATTTTATTACGAATAGCCGGATTTTTTCTGCCCGAATAGCGGGGCCTGTAAAAGGGACTATCTGTACCGAATTTCGGTACAAATAGCCGAATTTTGTTGGTACACATAGACTATGCCTTATTTTACAGCCACCAATGTTCAATAAAAACCATTTGGCTGAAATAAAATGCTTAAGAATTTTTATATATATGTAAAAATGTACTTTTGTACATTTTATTGAATTTTTGTTATACTAGGATTATTCTGTATAAAAGACGAAGTAAAATGTGTATTGTTTGAAAAAGTCATTACATGATAACCGTGGCATTTGCAATTTATATCAGTGGTACGGTCAAGTCGGCTTGAAATACATGTTTTCTTTTTCGCTCTGTCTATGGTTACGGAATTTTCCGTAACTCTAATCCCTTTTCCAGCTCATCCAGAGCTAACGTTACGGAAAATTCCGCCACCATAGACAGTGCCTTTATTTTTATGAAATCAATTTATAAGACTTTTTTCCTCAGAATTTATGTTAACAAATTTATGTATTAAACTTTCAAAACTTGAATAATTTTTTTTTCAGTTTTACAAGAGAAAATAAATTGCTTTTGTTTAATTTGGAAGATTTCTAAATCAAAAATTTATAATTACGAAAACTTTATATATTTATAAAGAATAAGTATTGGCGAATTGAAATTATTGAACGTCGACGGATAAACATTAGAAATATCAGTGATTATACATTTATTCTAAAGATCATTTTTTTTCTAAAAGATGATTTTTTTTTACATTTATATAAGATATCTATATCAAAAATTTTCATCTTCATTCCAGTTTGAATGATCGAAAAACTTTTAAAAGTCGAAATCGATTATAGTTTTTGATTTTTAGAGATTTAAGAAAATTCTCTTCCTTTGTTCAAAGTTTTTCTATTCTTAAAATTTGTAAAAAGTATGTTTTTTGTAAAAAAAATTCAGATGAAAAATATATTAATAAAAGCTTTAAAATGTTGATTGATATTCTCTTGAATATATAAAATTATTTGATAAACTTACAAGATATAAAATAATTAACATTAAATTACCATGACTTATAATTAATAGGATGGGAATGTTGATAAACAATGAATTACTTGTTTAGTTTATAATCTACTCAGAGAAAAAGTTGTCTTGAAACAAAAGCATGGTCCTCTTGCCTGTTTTGTTTTGAACAAGGTGAATATATTTTTTACACAAAAAGAATTATTTGGCTGCAAGAGTAGGTGAAGTTAGTCGCATAAGGAAAATTTTTGCTGCAAAAGGATTCCTGTTTCGACAAATGAAAATCCTCTCAACCTTAAATTTAAGAGGAAATTCCATTTACATGAAGAAACATCCTTTTGTCACAAGAGGACATTTCTCTGAGTGCCCTTCTTGACATTCACTGATCTCCAGTGAGATAATATAATAGTTTCGTAAATAATTAATCCTAAAAATGGATGAATTGAGGCAGTTTCCGTGACTCTTTTATATGCAAATAATTGATCTTATTTGTCTTATTCTTGGCAGATTGTTCTAGATTTTACTAGAAATCTTTTATGCTATATGGAAAAGTGGCTTTTGTGACAAACAATCGTAATCGTTTATGATCAGGAATCAAGACTTAAAATTTCTTACTATCAATTTTTTTATCGGTTGTACAATAAATCAGTGTAATCTTCAATGTTAGATTGATTATTCTCTCTCAAACATAATGAAGTAATTAATAATTTTTCGAATATATGTATTGAAAAGATTTCTAACTCTGTACCTAAACCATTTGAAAGAAAAAAAATCGCCATTTTAAAAAGTGTAAACAATTTTGTTTGAAGTATACTAAAATGTATAATTAAATTCTATTGAAACACGTAAGGCCACGTCAGACTTACCCGATTACTACTTTACCGACATTTTTTTAACATCTTACGTCTTCGCAAAATGAGATATCAAGTTAAAATTAACGAAATTAAATAAAAGACACTAAAGAGAGTTTTTATGGCCCTAAATTTTTTAAATTACAACATTTTCTTTTAAAAATACATTTTTTGGAATTCCAAAATTTAGGACCATACAAACATTTATTTGTCTCTATGATTGAATTTATTATATTTTCAACTGAGTATTTCGTGTGGACGTAAGTTGTTAAAAAAAAATGTTTGTAAGGTAGGAATGGGGTTGTTTCATATTTTCAAATATATTCATTATATTATATTTATCCTGGTGAAATTAAAAAGTATTTAAAAAAATTTTTTTTAATGTTTAAAGAGTATAATTTTTAAATTTTTTGCGGTCAATGCAGACACTGTACACCATTATTCTGATTGGTTCAGCGTGTTGCAAGATGCGACGTTTGAAGGTCACAGAGTTGTTTGAATAAGGTTTTGGATACTTTATTTAAATATTTTTTCCTCAGAAGTGAAGTATTAAAAAAATTTGTAAATCCAATTTTTAGAATTTTATGCAGTATTTAAAAAACGTATTACCTCAAATTCATGCCACAACACCATTAGGAAAGTTAGACACGCCCTTAAATACAAGAAGAAAAAAAAATCTTATATGCAAAGATAATTTAGAATTTCTAGATCCTTTGTGAATATCGTCTCATATTTTTAAATGACTCTAATATTAATCATAACCGGAAATAATTTCCTTGAATATTCATTGTGGTAGTAGATGGCAAAATTACAAAAAATATTTCATTTAGTATGCGCGTGTATGATTATTTGCAAGAACGATAAAACTGAAGTTTTCTGATAATGTGGTTATAAATAAACATACCTTACTAAATTGAAAATTTTTTATGTAAAATAATATTTTTCCAATTGGATTGAAACTTAAGGACTTTTTCGAGAGGTTAGTGAATGATGATGAACAGACGAATGTTTGGTCGTCAGTTTAGTAATCATAAATTGGGTTCATTTAATTCAGAAAGTTCTTTAACGAAAATTCTCCAGAGACTTTCTGTGTCTCACGCTTATTTGATAACCCAAGAGTTCACGAGTGTCAAGTTATGTCAGTGGTGATACATTTAGTTATTCGATTCTTGACAGATATTTATAAAATTAATTGGTAATTTGTATTGCATTTAATCTCTCTCCCTTTTTCGGATTTGCTAAATTTATTATTTCATTTTTTCAAAAGCGTAATAGATAAAATAATAATATCATAAGAGAAAAGTTAGATTCCTTCTTATGTCAGTTTAATTAATTTTCTTCCTGGTTTCTTCATCAATTTTAGAATTAGCTATTGCACCACGTCAACTGGACTTTCCAAACTTGAATGTTTTCCAAATTTTAGAGCCTTCTAATTTTGGCACATGAAGCACTAATGACTAAGTCATTATGCGATAGAAATATCAAAAAGGTCAAAGATTGACGGTCAAAACATTTAATTTTAGAATTTTTATCAAGTTTCAAATTTTTACTGAGAACAATTCTCATAAAACAAATATTATATTTTATATAATAATTAAATATTATTTTAATTACGTCGAAACCAAATTAAATAAGAAACATATATGACTGTAAATGAATTATGGTTTCGAGACTGTATTTTAATACGTCATTGCAAAATATTTTACTATCTAGTCAATAAACTTTATTTGATGAACAATCGGATAAAATTCAGAAAAATACAAACAAGATCATCAATCGTGAAATTCTGGCATATTGACTGCTCTTAGTTAAACATTTTTCTACTTTAATTATTAATATTTCCATTAAACTCATCACTCACATATTCCTTTTATGATTCTTTATTTTCTAAATGAGAGCCTATCTTTGTTTCAATTTTATTTTGATCTAATCTGTATCTAACAGTGAAAACTTCCATTAACTTATTAGTTTTTAATGAATGTCATCAAAGTTTTCAGTGATTACTGAAGTTCTTTTAATGTTTAAAGCTACCAGAATTCTCTATAAAAAAAGCCGCCGGTAGAAAGGCATTTCGTCACAATAATTATTATGGCGATAAGTTGGTGCGATTTTATAGAAATTTACCTTTAAAATGATTCTAAGGACATGGAGAAATGTTTAATACATTAGATTTTATTTGAATGTTAAGAAAAAATTGAAATTTGCACTTTTTTTACAATACATTCTAAAAAAATTGAGAAAATTTGTTCAACCTTACTCATTTTATAGAGAATTCCGATATCTTCCAACATATTAAGGAGAAAAAATTTACCTCTCATATAATAGTATATTATGCATCTAGGAGGAGAAAAAAAGCCTCTCCCCCTTGGCGCATACGATATTCTTTATAACAAAGGGACGGTTTCAGACATTTCTCGAAATAAAGTCATGATTTCAGTCCATATATTAGATTTTGAGTAAAGAAGCATGAAATTTATGTTATTTTATTCCAAATTATCAAAAATGTAATAAAAAAATCGCCGGAAATTGTTGGTAATTTACAGTAGTTTAAGAGGTGATTTATGGTAACTTACCATGAATTGCCCAAAATTCAATTAGAAAATATCTGTAAATTTGCGGAAATTTTCAGTCATTAAAGCCATGTGACGAGTGAGTCACGTGACCGGATTCCTACCTTACCGACACTTTTTTTATTTGTAAACTTATTTTCACACGAATAGCCACATCGAGTTGAAAATTTGGAATAATAAATAAGAAGCACTAAGGAAGGTGAGTCTGGTTTTGAATTTGTATAATTATGAAAAAAGTTTTTTTTGTAAATAATTATTTTTTGCTTTTTTCATGATTATTAAAATTTAGGACCAGGCCCACCTTTCTTAGTGCTTCTTATTTATTATCCCAAATTTTCAACTCGATGTGGCTATTCGTGTGAAAATAAGTTTACAAATAAAAAAAGTGTCGGTAAGGTAGGAATCCGGTCACGTGACCCACTCGTCACATGGCCTTAATGGCAATTTTACAGGTGAATATGGTAACTTACCATAAATTACTGAGAATTCATTTTTTTAAATTCTCATAAATTTATGGAAATTTTCGGTCATTTATGGTAATTGTACCGGTAAATATGGTAACTTACAATAAATTACCCAATGTTCATTTTTAAAAATTTCCATAAATTTATGGAAATTTTCGGTCATTCATGGTAATTTTACCGGTAAATATGGTAACTTACAATAAATGACCCAATGTTCATTTTTAAAATTTCCATGGATTTCCGGAAATTTATGAAAATTCTCGGTCATCTATGGTAATTTTACAGGTAAATATGGTAACTTATTATAAATTACCCAAAATTCATTTTTAAACATTTCCATAAATTTATGAAAATTTTTGGTAATTTACGGTAATCTGATCAGTTATATATGCTAACTTTCCATAAATAACCGCAAAATTCTATTATCTGCAACAAAAATTTCCTCACAGTTTTTACGGTGAGTGGACTGATAATAATCGTAAAATGCGAGCTTATAGATGTATAATTTTCATTATTCACCTCTGATAGGATCGACTCAAAGAACGTCCTATGAAGAATAATTACTAATTAGACGAGGTTAACAATATTGTCATAAAAAAATTATCGGAACACTAAAAAAAAAGAAGAACCAGCTGTTAAGCGACAAAACTTAGTATTTTATATTTAAAGATTTTTCAAATTTTTATTTAAAGTATAAATTATAATAAGAAGGCATTCAAAACAGTTTTTGAAAAAAATACAATACATTTAAGAAAGTTAAATCAAAATCTGGTCCCAAAACAATTAGTTATTGATCTATTTTTAATTATTAAATTAAAATGCTGGAAATTTAAAGATAAGACTTTTGTATCTTACGATAAAAGTGTTTATAGAGATTAATAATAGATTGTATAAAAAGCGGGATACAGCGTCGATTACCGACAAGCATGAAGTTTGCGACGCGAGCGTAGCGAGCGTGGCAAATTATACGAGTTGGTAATCGACGTATCCCGCTCGTTGCACACGATGCTTTCCCCAGTCACCGCGCCGGAACGAGCGACCACGTTCGTTCAGAGAAGGGGTAGATTGGGGATGCGCGTGGCATTACTTAGTTCTCTAGAGGACTAAATGCCACATTACTTTGCTGTGACGTCACCAATCGAGTAAAGACCAACTTAGATTCTTCTGAATGAACGTGTAAGTCGCAAGTTCCGGCGCGGGTATTGGGGAAAAAATATTTTAAAATTAAAATCATTAGACTAATTTTTTCTAAGTACCTAGGTTAATGATATAACCTTACAAATGCATTGAAATATTTATGTATATTTATTATAATCAATTTCATTTTCCTGTCGACCAAAGTTGATAGAATAAAGTATAAAGTATTATTTACTAAATAGAAAGTTAATTTTGAATGCTATTTCAGAGAGAATCAAAAAAAAAGTAACAGTATGAAAAGATTTCAATCATCAAAATCTCTTTTCATACAACGTTCTTTGAGTCGAAGCTTCAATTAACATTAAAATAACTTCAGGAATCATCGAGAAATTGTGGTTTCGTACTCGTGATCAGCAATTTATTTTTTATTAATATTTATCACTTCAGTCTGTGATAAATAAATAATGGCTTTCTTTACTTCAGGGAAAAAACATGTGGTCGGGGAAAAACCGGGAAAGCCCTGGGAATTTCAGGCTTAAAAAAGAGTGTAAATTACCTGATCACTAAACACCCTGAAAGTAGACAGAAATTGATTTAATTTTTGAAAATTAAATTGTGCAATTTAAAAAAAAATAAAATTAAATTCTTTTATTTGCAAAATTGTTATCTAATCTCTAATTATACTTTGTTCGATAACTTTCTAAAAACGAGTATATACCGCAAAAACGTAATTAACTCCAAGAACAGTAATCCACCACTTGTGCTATCTGGGGATGTGATGTGTATAGTGATGTGATAGTGATGTAGCCTTCGGGTCAGGTCGGATTTCAAGTTTGCAAGCCGGCGCGAAAGTTCGATTTAAAAATTATTGGTGAAAGCTCCGTAAATTACCAGACATTTTGTTATTGAAATTTCGGGCCTCTTAGGGTTTTTAAAAATTTTGCACAACTCTAGGTCACATTTTTAATCATCAACGTGTTTGACATCATTTCATATACATATATTGGTGATTGCGGTAGTTAACAAAATACTGGGTTTAATTTTATGGCCTACTTGGCCTTAAGAAGTGGAATAAAAAATCATTTCGTACGAACGGGTACGGGTAAGATTTTTCCGTTTTTTTTTAACTTTTCAATCCCGTATGTTAGTTTTAAGTTAAATAAGTGAACAATTTTTTAATATTGATCCTAGGAGTTTATTAATAAATTTGTTCGCTTTTTCAGATATTCCGGTCCTGTATGCTTGTTTTGCGCCAAATTTGAGTGAATTTTGAGAATTTTTTAGCCAACAGGCCCAAATTTTCATATTTTTGAATAGCAACATTTCGATAATTATTTTTCTTAGGTTTCTCACTATTTTTCCTCGCATTATACGCATAAGACACATCTCCATGCAAAAGATGAGTTCGGTAGCCCTGATAGTATCTGGAATAGGCGTGTTCCCAGGGACACTTTGAAGCAAAAGGCCTAAATTTTCACGAACTTACAGAGTATTTTCCTCAGGGGTTTCAGTATATTTCAGCACATTAGATACGTGAAACACATCTCCATTCAAAAAATTAAGCCTGTAGAGCTAATAGTTTCCACACAGAAAAAACTAAGAATAAAATTTGTTGCAGGAAATTTTTTAGAGCGATAAAGTTTTGTTCAGCCAACTTCGCGTCTTTCAAAATACATGTGTTTGTCATCGAAAAACAAAAGAAAGTTTAACCGATATTTGTGTAAAGTTTATCCTTTGAAGTTAATTTTTGTTGCGAATAATCTTTCGTCGGAAATCGATGTAAAGTTTATCTTCTGTTTTTTTCTGTGCATGCTAGACGTGTTCACAGTAATTTTGAGTAAAAAGGGCTAAATTATAATGTCTTTTTGCATAGCAACGTCTCGAGGAGTATTTTTCTCAAAGTTCTCACTAAATTTCCTCGCATTAGACATATGAGACACATCTCTATGCAAAATATAAAGTCATTACACCTAATAGTTTTTGCGCTATAGGCGTGTTCACGAACGGACAGCCATTTCACCGACTGCATAAAGACTCCAACTATGTATAAGGATAATATAAAATTAGGATAATATTTACAATAAGATAATTTAATTATTGCAAAATTTATGTAATTAGAGAAAATATAAAATTACATTTTTAATGGAAGATATCTCGCACGTGTGGTCGGTTGCAGAATCAGATTAGCTTAAAACAACGTCAGTGAAAATATAGATAGTGGTGGAAGAGTTTGATCCAAGTCCTAATTTTGGCTATTAAAAGAATATTTTTAGTCGAGAGACCACATTTTGGTGATTTTGAGATATGTATCAATATTGAGTCATGAAATTACTATCTTTACCATAGATTCTAAACTTGATTAGCGATTCATCCTTGGAAAGTTAAGTATATCTGATAGTCTTGGCAAAGTTTCACCAGCTGACTGATCATTTAAATTTCACTGAGTCCAAATTCAAAAATAGATTTAAGGTCAGTGTCTACCTTCGGTTTCCTGAGTAATATATGATACAGTATAAAGAAGATTTTCTCACAATCCACCTTCATTTATTGATGTGCAACATTTTGCAACCCATTCGAATTTTTTATTTTTGAAATCTCCAAAACAAACTATTTTTATAATTTTTTAAAACAATTCACGTTTAACTCTATTTTTCAATCAGAAACAAAAACATAATCTTTTTATAATAAATATTCATGACTTTTTTTTGGGAAACATTTTACTTTTTTAATGAAAATTAGTCATTGTTGTAATTAGATTTCACTCTTTATTACGTCTTCGTTACGATTTTTTTTATACTAAAACACTGTGGAACTTTATAAGTTTCAAGAAACGTAATCTGTGTGTGAATGGGTTTGATAGAAATTTTATCACATACTTTAACGAAAATCAAGCTAGGTTTATCAAAGAAAACCATTACTTATCTCCTTTATCTCCAATGAGAACAGAAAGGAGATATATGGCTTATATATGAATGTTGATACAAATGCGAAAGTTGCAGAAATTCGCTCGAAGTAAAATGAACGAGATAAAGATCCTAAAGTTGAAAATTTAATATTTCAACAAATTAAGATATTTTTACATAATTTGAATGTAAAACGTATACTACAAATTATAGAAAAAAAATATTATTTATGTAAGATGAGATTTTTTATCAAATATAATTCTTTATAACGGAAGGTATAACATATATCTTACAAGCTGATAAGCTTCAGGTTCAGAAAATGTAACAGATTATATCATATATTTATGACACAGTAATTTAACACTGATGGAAGAAGTTTATATTCTTAAGATATAAAACGTGCCTCTGTTTCTGTATTACCTAAAAATTAACATTGATATAAAACTGTTTTGAGAACTGGTATTGATCACAAGTATCGATTTTGTGTTTCGTTGGGAAATCATACTTCAACATATATGCTCTATCTGATGACATTATATTTATGTTCCGTAACGTACAAGATTCTATCACGTTCCATTGATTTTGTATAAGTTTCCAAAAAGTGCAAAAAATGCGTGTTTTTTTACGTTTTGACCTAATTTCGAAAAAAAACTATACATGCGGGAGATTATTTTTATATTTTCCTCAACGAATTCCTAATTCATCTAAAAAAATCCTATTAAGAAGCAATCAGAGTGATTTGAAGGAGAGATAAAAAGTGAAAGATGAATCCTATATTAATTGATTAAGCTATTAGTTTTCTTTATAGAAATTAAAGAATGGGGTCATTCATATTACGTAGCGCACTTTTTTGGAATTGCTGACACCCTCGCTATAATAAAAGCATTTTCTAAAGTTTCCTAAAGATTTTTTACTGTATTTGTAACGCTGTAACTTACATGATTACTAATTTGCGATTTAGTTACATAACAATCTCATATTCCTTAGCATATAATACTGTTACAAAATTGCTATAAACCTGCAATGATATATATACAGGGTGTCCCAGGAGTATTGTCATTCCTTGTAATGGCGGATAGGAAAAAAATTCAAATCGAAAAGACCCAAAACATTTTTGGGTTTGGTGCATATTTAGGGCATTGAAGTTGCGTGTAGATGAACATCTAGTTGCAAGTGTGCGTGCAACCCCGAAAAGCAATTTCTCCTATGGCGTTAACTTCACCTTACTTCGAGCATTAGATATTTTCACTTTAACAAATTTCGTAGAAGCTATAGCCTCCATTTCCATTTTTTCCATGCATCAAATTTAGGTGAGCCAATATTTTATCTCGAACATGTTTAAATAAAATAATTAATTTTTCCTCAAAGTTGTTTTACGGTTCGATAAAACTTGAGCGCATCCGATTTAAACAGACACACACATTCGTCATCTTGTTTTTTTTAAATGCTCGAAGCAAGGTGAAGTTAACGCCGTAGGAGAAATTGCTTTTTGGGGCCGCACGCACACTTATTGCAACTAGATGTTCACCTACATGCAATTTCAATGCCCTGTAGTACATGAGCAAATGGGAGATTCACATGAGCAAATTATGTATTTCCTCAAATGTCAATTACGTAGAATTACCCAGACATTGTTCTATATATTCTATTAGAATAGAAAAATGCTGGGAACTTTGGGGAAAATCGGCTTCCCATTTAAATTCTACATTTTTAGAGAACAGACATTTGAGGGGAAAGGGGATGGGTTTGGGAAATTGAGGTATGAGGGGTATGGGGGGTATGGGGAAACCCCTATGCTGAAAGCTTTTCTTTTAGGCCTATTTTCTTCGAGGATGTCTCAAATTGAAGATCTTGGCATGCAGCATTGAGATTATTATTATTATTCCATTAAGCCATTTCCTTCTAGCGATCACCCCAGGTGAAGAGCCTCAAAAAATTGTTATGTGTGGTTCCCCAATTGGGCCCATTTAGTATCCAAGGTCTTTGTTTCAGGCGTCATTCACAGTATTGCCACTCTGTTTACAAACTATTTGTCGCCACACTTCTCTGGCCTAGCATACTACTCTAGCTTCCTTCACGTCCATGCACTTTTGTATGCAAGCTCTCGTGTTTCTGTGGCTTCTTATGTCTCTTCGGATTAGTGTCTCATTCACAGATTCTAACCATTCTTTTGGCGGTCTACCTCTGGGCATTTTTCCATTTACTTTACCTTTATACACTTGTTTGGTCAGTCGTTCATCTTTCATTCTTTCAAGATGACCGAACCATCTTAACTGATTTCTTTCCCATGTGTCAACTATTGTCTCTTTTGCACCATATTTTTTGAGGATTATCTCGTTTCGGACTTTGTCCATCAGTGTTTTTCCGCATATTTTGCGTAGAGGTTTCATGCCAATCGCGTTAATTTTACTCCTGTCCGTCTCTTGACAGGGCCATGTCTCGCTACCGTATAGTACAGTCGGTACGAATATATATGTATGGCCATTTTAGTTTTTTTATATGTTTTTATTTCTGAGCATGGACCCTGCTCTACTGATAACCTGCTTACCCTCATTTATGCGCCTATCTAACTCCACATATATTTTTCCGTTGCTAGTGAATAGGCTACCCAGATATACGTACTTGTCAAGTTGTTCTAATCTCTCATCATTTGGGACAATCTTGCACATTGTTTTCTCACTTTTTCCTTCAAACACCATGATTTTTGTTTTATTTACGTTAATTTTGAGGCGCATGTTCTTCATGCTTGTATTAAGTTTATTCAACATTCTTTGCAAGTCCTCGATTGATTCTGCCATAACAATCTTGTCATATGTGAAAGCTAACCCACGTACCTTCGCTGTTTCGAGATCTGCACCTTCTTCGTCGTAGAGGGCCATTCTTAGAGACTTATCCATAAATATGATAAATAGCCATGACGACATAACGCATCCTTGTTTCATGCTTTGCATAATATCGAACCAGTCACTCAGTTTCCCATTAACCCTTACACTCGCTTTACTACCTGTATATATTGTTTTTATTGCTTGTAAGAGCCATCCATTGACTGCGTACTCTTTAAGGACTTCCCAAAGTTTACTTCTATTTACCTTGTCAAAAGCTTTTTCTAGGTCAACAAATTCACAGAAAATTTTCTTTCCTACTCTCAAGCTTTTTTCTGTGATCTGTCTTAAGCTAAATATTTGATCTGTACATGATCTTCCTGGCATAAATCCACTTTGGACTTCCCATATATTTTCTTCTGTAATTTTCATTACCCTACGAATAAGTATTTTTGAGTATATTTTACTTACGGTGCTTAATAAGCTGATAACTCTGTAATTATTGCAGTTGCTTTTATCTCCCTTTATTTTGTATATTGGTACGATAATCGATTTTCTCCAATCGTCTTGGAATTCTCCCGTCTCAATACATGAATTTATCAATTCGCACAACCTGTGAGGTATGTACTCGCCACCGTATTTAAGCATTTCAGCGCTAATACTGTCTGTGCCAGCAGCCTTGCCGTTTTTTAAGTTCTTAATTATATCTCTAACCTCAGTGAAACAGACTTTCTCAATTGGGTTTTCTAATGCATTATGTTCTATGTCGCAGTTCTGTTGCCCTATATCTTCACCTCCTAATAATTCTTTAAAAGAGTCTTTTAAAGCGTCTACTGTCCCGTCTATATCATATAGCTTTTCACCTTTGCTGTTTGTCATGCTGCCAAACTCTGTATTTTTACTTTCTTTTATCAGTTTAAATAATAGTTTCATAATTCATTCAAAGCTGTTTTGTATTTTCCTCTCTTCTTCTGTTCTGATTTTTTCTTTACTCTCCTTGACTAGTCGTTTAACTTTCCTATTTTTGTGTCTGTAATCGCTTTTAAGTCTATTTCTCTCCTCATCGCTAAGACCTGTGATGTGTGCGCTTTATCTTTTCTTGCTGGGCTGCTTGAATTTCATCATTCCACCACGCATCACCAGACTTTCTTCCTACTACTGCCGTACCACACACTTCAATTGCAGTTTTAACAATGATATCGCGTTACAAAGTCCACGCGCCCTCTAAATCTTTATTGCTTGATAGTTCCTTCCAAATTGTCTCATCTATACGTTCGTTTAACCTATTTTGAAAGTCTATTCGCACTTCTGGTTTCTGTAAATTTTCAATCTTTATTCGCGTTTGTTTCGTTTTTTTGTTCTCTTTCTTCTCCATCCCCGCCCTAAATTTATTTTGGAGACTAAAAGTTAATGATCAGTATTGCATTCGGAACCCCTCATGACTCTTGTATCTTTGACTAGTTCTCTTAGTCTTTCATCCGCAATAACGAAGTCAATTATACTGAGGTTATTTGCTTTATACCAGATTTACGTTTGGATCATTTTATGACGAAACCAGGTATTGGTAATAAATAGGCCCTTTTCTAAGCATAAGCTAACTAATTTTTCCCCGTTACAATTTTCTCTTGTTGGATCCCCAAAATTACATAGCACCCTTTCTGTATCTGTATCCTGACGTTGGACGCCGACCCATCCATTCATATCTCCTAGCAGAATTATTCTTTCACCATGATCGCAAGTACTTATTGTATCATTTAAAGTGTCCCAGAAGGCGTCTTTGACTTCTCTCGGATTGCTATCAACTAAGGCGTAGCACACTATGATAAATAATCTTCTGATCTCTACCTTCATTCTAGCCCACAACAATCTGGGAGATACAAAATCATGATCTTTGAGATGCTGTCTTGCTTTTTCATTCATAATTAAACCGACCCCTTGACTACCATGTGATTCACTATCTACTCCTGATCATATTTCAAAATCGCCTTTCAACACCCCATTTTCTATGATTCTATTTTCGCAGCCCTTTTTCTTCGTCTCAGGTACACATAAAATATATAGTTTCCTTACGTGCATAGTTCCTCGTATTCACTCCTCTAGCATTCCAAACACCCAGTCTCCATTCATCACCTGAAACTCGACCTTTACGTTTACCGTGTGTATGTATATTGTCAATCAAAGTTTCAGTCCATTCCGAGGCTACTTTATTGTTTGTATTATTCATGTTTAGATTATACACCCAACTATCACCTTTATGCGCGAAATTTGTTTTGCGAGCCGAAAATCATGTGCAAGTTACGTAATGATTCGTCGTACGGTGGAGAGTCTAGTTATAACGTCCCACCAAAACTTCTGTTACTGAGGCGGAGAGGGGGGGGGGGCGGGGCTGAGGACAGAGAAAGGAAACCGAGAGTCTCAATTGTTTGGTGATTTATGCTGAAAAGGTTACCAGCCTTCAAAAACAAAATTTGATATCCCATGTGGAAAAAATTTATGGAACTGCCCGTGTGGAAAAATTTCCTGGCGCTTTACTGTTTCTGTCCAGTCCGCCTTGAGTCGACATTGGCGCTCCACAGGCTGACTGTCCAGTGGCTAGACTGGGATGTAACGCTCGGATCGACTAGTTTCTAGACAGATCGGCTATTTTTATAAAAAATAATTAATAATCAAATAATATAATTAATTTTTATGCCACAAAAGTCCAATATACAGATTTTGCAGTTAATTAAAAATATAAAAAAAGTTTTTGTACAAAAAAAAAGAAGAAATGAGTTTCCGCAAATCTCTTGTGCATACGCCGGGTGTCGAACTTCTGATGTAACTTCCTATTATATTGTTGTAACTTTGTCCCGTTGCCTTAACACCTCGGCGATCTAAAAGTTAATTTTTTTTTCATTTTTGTCGGATATGAATGTCAATTCATTACATCCTAATATTTATTCGAATAAAACATGAACAATTTGTAAGCATTAAAATTGCTTGATGTGTGAATAAATCATTGAAAAAAAATAAAGTTTGTATGATTTTCTTGCGGTTAGGCTACGAAATAATGATTTTTTTACTATTTCAAATAATTAATACGTTAGGCTTAATTATCATTCACACAATCAATAAATAGTTAAAATAAATTAAATAAATCATTTATAATAATATTTGATTTTCTTGAATATCATCAATATTGTACATAGCATTATACATATTATAATTATTATCAATTCAATATAAATTTATTATAACTTGACTATATAATTCAATTGAAAAAAATGTTTTTAAAATATTCTTAAAAAAATCGTTCTTAAGAATACAGTTCTTGTATTCAGATTATGATCACCTTCAACCATTATTGTTTACTATCTTAAATATGTAATAGTGTACAATTAATTATTGCTCAAGCATTTGTGCAATTGTGTATTGTAATTTCCTAAATCTTTCATTCAAAAATGACTATTTTCTGAATTCACCTCTGTAATTTTTGTTCAAGTTCAAACCGTGATTCTATCTAGAAACTAGCTAAAATCTGGACAATCTTTATATATTCAAATTCGTAACGAACTCCTAGACAGCGCCAAGACTGAGACTAGACAGCAGAAAGTTTTGAATCTAACACGTAGCAAAACTAGACAGCGCCAGTGTAGCGCCAGGCTAGTATTGCGTGAATAGACCGGCTTGAGAAAAACTGTACTGGCTTTAGCATGATTCAAGACTGCCACGAAATTTTTCCACACGGGTGGCCCGGCCAAAACCAGACCGTCTGATTTCCAATCTTGACTCTGACCAGATGACCTGCAAAGTTGATTTTTTTTTATTTTGTTGTTAATCATTGGCAGAAAATAAAACTTTTTACTTGCTCGATGTTTTCTTGTATATCGTAGTTCAAGGTTTTTGAGAATAACAACAGTTATTAACAATAAGGAACTGATACTGAAAATGCTAACTAAGATAATTAAACAGTTTGCGGTAAAAGTAACGTAGAACAAAAAGGTCGGGAATAACTTCAAAATTTGGGTTTTATGGTAGCGAAGATTTATAGAAAATACATTTTTTATGGCTCTGTTAATGAACAATGGCTCTTCGGATAAGAAAATGTCAAGAGAGTAACGAGTTTTACTTTGTGCCGAAGATTAACAAAAAAATTAAACAAAAATAAATTCTATTATTAGTTGAGAGCTTTTTTAATAATAAAAGTTATAAACAATATGGAGCAGGTATTGAAAAAGGTAAACAAGATAATTACACTGTTTACGGTGGAAATAATGTTATAAAAAAGCGTTATCGCGAATAACTTGAAAATTGTGGCCTGTATGGGTGCATAGATTTATAATTTAAAAAAAAAATTTTAATCAATTTTGTCAATTGAGGGTTTTTCTTAATAATAATAGGTATACACAATAAGGAGCAGATATTGAAAATGCTTACCAATATAATTATACTGATTCAAAAAGAGACATTTTTGAAATCAGACTCTAAAATATTGTACGCTATATGCAAATAAAAGACCCCTATCTTTTTTTCTTTTTTTAACAATTAATTAAGGCGACTAGTGTGCAAGATAAGTATAATGTTATAAAAACCGTTATCACGAATAACTTCAAAATTGTGGCTTTAAGGTTATCGTAGGTTAATAAAAAAAAAAATTATTAACAAGACCTTAAGTAAATAAATAAGGCTGTGTAAATAATTAATTTAAACTATAAATTCATTTAATTAAGGCTTTTTCTTTATGACAATTGTTATGAACAATAAACAATGTTATTAATGATTTTTGAATAAGAAATGAAAATTTTAGACGATTCCCTCTTAAAAATATACATAATACATTACAAGCACAAGTTTAAAATTATAAATATATTGATATTACTATTATTATGTTAACTAATATATTAATAAATATTATAATTATATTATTTAATTAATCATTATTATTGCATATACCATTTATAAAATCGGTTTTATAATATTTATATTTCGGAATTGAGAGTTATGTCAAATGAACTATGTCCTATGATCCAGTCTCACGCGCACTGTAACAAATTATATTTCCGCAAATTTCAGTTAAACCTAACATTAATCAAACATTAATACAACAAATAAGACGTTGATTCGTTGACGTTAATCAACAATGAATACATTTCTAATCTCACTAGTGTTATATATCGGTTATATAATATCTATATATCCGTTATGTAACATGTATATAACATTTATAACATCAGTTATATAACACAATCTACAAAAAAATTCAAACATAAAGAAACAGTTCCTGAATGAAGAGTCATGTCAAATGGACTATGTCCTATGATCCAGTCTGACACGCAGTGTAACAAATTATGTTTCAGCAAATTTCAGTTTAACCTAAAAATAATAAAACATTAATACAACAAATTAAACGTTGATTCGTTGACGTTAATCCACAATGAATCCATTTCTAACCAAACGAGTGTTATATATCGGTTATATAACATCTATATAACCGTTATGTAACAAGTAACATGTATATACCCTTAGTTATATGACATTATATAACCGTTATGTAACATGTACAACATCATTAGAGTGGTTAAAAATTCGAAAAATAAACTGATGACGATTCCCTTGACGTGCCAATGCAAGATTCTTAAAAGCATTTTATATATACATGGATTTATATATATATATATATATATTTTTTTTTTTTTTTTTTGAGGCCTTTTAAGGGATTTCATAGACTTCCGCGAAATTTTTGTAATAATTTAAATAATTTTTCAAAGAATTTGTTCACAAGAATTCAGGAATTTCACAATATATCAAAGAATTGTAAATACTCAAAAGTATTTCCAAGCATTTGAAAGAATTTTTCAAGATTTTAGACTATTTATAACGGTTTAAACAAATTTTCAATTTATTTTCATAATATGGAAGTATTTCGAAGAATTTTGAAGAATTGGACTGTTTTCGAGGATTCTGAAAAGGATTTTCAACAGATTTTCAACAAAAATTCTAGAACAGATATTTTAACATTTTCTGCAGAGTATTTTAACAGATTCCAAAGTTAAAATAACCGTCAACTCTAAGAGAAAAAAAAAAGCGCATTTTAAAACTAGTCAACAGCGCGCCTTTACAGAATAAGTTCCTATCATCTCCCAATCCCATAACAAAAAAACTATAAATTCTTTAAAAAATAAAATTTATATCTCTTAGTAATCTGGTCTATTTATGCGCGATTATTTTGAAATTATTTTCCCGTTCATGAACAATTTAATTCACTTTCAATAAAAAAAAGTATCTCAAAGCGGAAGTCAAAATTGCACATTATCAAATGGCAGGAATCTTCGAAGACAAAAAGCGAAATAATTGAGGCAGCTTTTCAAGATGAGTATCTTAAGTACTAATAATTTTGAAGATGAAAGAAAACTCATATTTTAAACTTCAGATGATGTTTGCGATTTTCATAAATTGATTTATTTTTATCATCCGGGGGGGGGGGGCCGGCCCCATACTCTTTTTATATTATAAATCATATGGCAATAAAACACTTTATTCGCACATTTGGTGGAAAATTGAAAATTTAAAAGACAATAATTAAATTTATATACAATTCTGGTGATTTTGAATTATTTTGAGGTGTTCGGGGAAATTTTGAATTTATTTAAACAGTCTGAAAAGAATTCAGTCTGCCGCGGCTCATGTAATGAGGAAGTCACTGATGATGATTTCCTTGACGCGCCATTGCAAGATTCTTAAAAGCGTTTTAAATACATGAATTTTTCTTTGAAAAACCTATAATTTTTAAATTCAATTATTTTAATTATTTTCATTCTAATATTCCAAGC
>CAKNYM010052387.1:474744-510631 GCA_932195095.1 Andricus curvator
GTAGGCGATACCAACTGCCGAGCGTGCAAGCAAGAGCCAGAAACACTTGGACATGTTCTCGGTGGATGCTCAAAAAATGCACGCTACGGGTACATAGAGAGACACAATGCGGCTCTAAAAGTGTTATATTACCATCTTAGGCACTTCTATGGTGTTGATCTGTTGCCCGTCTTGCCATTTGCCCAGGGGGATAAGAGTTAGTGTGAGATATGCTGAAATTTCTCATTCTCCACCACTCAACGTATCAGTGCTACGGCGCCTGATATTGTCCTCCAAGATCTGAAGAACAAGATCATTAACGTGATTGAATTCTCGGCACCAGCCGATGGTAATATCACGGCAAAGGAGGAGGAGAAACGGGTGAAATATGAAGCACTTCTTTTCGAACTGAGCAGGCTCTACCAAGGCTTCAAAGTCCATCTTGTAGTTCTTATAATCGGCTGTCTTGGAGGTATGAAATCTTCATTTATTAGCCAACTCAACAAGATTCCGGCTTGCCAGCGTCAGGCTCATTCCATCGCGAACCGGATGCAAAAGGCTGTTCTTCTGGGATCACTTCATCTGGTCCGTCAACACTGTTCCTCATAACATTCTACAAAGATTGGTAGCTCTAAAAAAGTATCCAGAGGTGAAAGCTTCATCTCCAACTGTCCCGTCTGCCGCGTAAGATAATCCGCGGCTAGAGACCTGACTCCAAGGAACAGTGTCGCCCGATGTTACCTCGCGTAAATTTCCTGCTCTTGCTTACCTTCTAGGATGGAAGGAGCAGAAGCGGATGACGTACACGTTCCAGTTGCGTCGGTATTGGTTGCTTTAAGGAACCATGATCGTAGCTTCCGGAGCCTACAACTTCTCACATATAATATACCTGATTGGTAGCTCTAAAAAAGTATCCAGAGGTGAAACATTCATCTCCAACTGTCCCGTCTGCCGCGTAAGATCATCCGCGGCTAGAGACCTGACTCCAAGGAACAGTGTTGTCTCATGTTATCTAACGTAAATTTCCCGCTCTTGCTTACCTTCTAGGACAGAAGGAGCAGAAGCGGATAACGTACACGTTCCAGTTGCGTCGGGATTGGTTGCTTTAAGGAACCATGATCGTAGCTTCTGGAGCTAAGATTCAACGTGGTTCAAAGAAAGGCGTAGCAGGATGTCGGGAGAACTTGCTCATCGATAGATGTGTCTGTAAAGACGCAGCATCCTATCAGTGATTTCTATCGATGGCCTGGATTGATTACCGGAAAGCTTTCGATTCAACTTCCCATAGACTTATCATCTGTCTGTTGGAAAGCCTAAAGGTTCATCCACACATCGTGAAGTGCATAGAGACATTAATTCCGCTTTGGAAAACCAGATTTACTATCTCGTCTGGAAAACATCGTGTGAACACTAACAGTATCACCTTTCAGAGAGGTGTGTTTCAGGGCGACACTATCTCTGCGGCAAACCTGGAAACAGAAAGCATAAGGTCACTCATGTATTTTACATGGATGATCTTAAGATCTATACTAGGAATCAAGAGAAACTACATCTAGCTCTGAAAATGGTCAAAGAGTACACTCAAGAGATTGGAATGGATTTCGGGTTAGAGAAATGCGCCAAGGTTAATTTGAAGAAAGGAAAACTTAATGGCATCCCCGAAGATCCTGAGCTCGTTGACAGAAGCGCTATACGACACCTTTGCGCTGGAGAGTCCTATACATACCTGGGCGTGCCACAGAGCCGCATTCAGGACGTGACATCTATAAAGGATACTTTCCGATGCAGATACAAACGTCTCATCCGGCAGATTTGGTCTTCCGAACTGTCGGCGATGAACAAAGTATCTGCAACGAACATGCTTGCCGTCCCGGTAGTAGTCTATTCATTTGAAGTGGTTCCATGGACGAAGGACGAGCTCAGATCCCTTGATATCGGGACGCGAAAGGTTTGGCACATCAACAAGAGCATGCACCTTAAGTCTTCTGTTCCGCGACTTTACATCTCACGCCGCCTAGGTGGTCGCGGAATACTGAATCTTGAATGTCTTCACAACAGAATTATTCTGGGTACAGCACATATAGTTGCAAATGGACAAGACCCTCTTCTTAAAATGGTCAGGAAACACAAAGAAGTGGGCAGAGGGACGTTTCTGTACAAAGCAGCGAAGGAGGCTGCTGAAACACTCGGCCTTGACTTCAATATTAGGGGTGAGCAAAATGCATCAAATCTTATGCATCTTGAATACTCATTCCTGAAGGCCCGGATTAAGAAAGCACAGGAGAAAAACTTGCACGAACAGCTTCTCGACAAAAGGATGCACGGCATCTTGCACAGAAATGTGGAAGATCAATCGATGTCGTATGAGCTAACGTTTGCTTTCCTTAGATCACCCGGATTGAAGTCGGGCACGGAGGGCTTCATTTTTTCATATCAAGACGGTGTCATTTCCACTCTAGCATACCGTCGCCACCTTTTGAGCCAAGACATTCCCGATGATAGCTGCAGAGCGTGTCATGCACACCCCGAGCATCTAGGACACATACTATCTAGTTGTCCAACTCATGCGGGAACGACCTACATCCAAAGGCACAATGCGGCACTAAGAGTGCTTTATTACCATCTCTGTCACTCTTATGTCATTAGCCCAAATACCTCTCCGCTAAACGCGCCTAGAGAAATAGAGTCAATTGTCGGAAATGAGAACTGCCGCATATACTGGAACTTCATATTCTCGACAATTGTTTCTGTTGCGCACTCGAGGCCTGACATAGTTCTCCTTGACTTCGAGAAACGAACCATGTTCGTAATCGAATTTTCGGCACCAGCTGACAAAAACGTCACAGCCAAGGAGGAAGAAAAGAAAGAGAGGTATAAAGACCTTATAAGGGAGTTGCGATGCTTATACCCGGAATATTCTGTTAAGCTAATCGTCTTGATCATCGGCGCTTTTGGAGGTGCCAAGGTTTCACTGGTCGTCCTTGGGTCGCTCCGTGTCCTCAGGGTGCACGAGACTTTTGCCGGATCATCGTAATGAGTTCGCCGCAGATTGTAACCACCTCTCTCACGGTCGTGAGACGTGGTTACAGCTGAAATTTTACCGCGATTTCGCTGGGAGCGGGTGCAATTTTTCAGATTAGCACCCGCTCCCGGCGAAATCCTGCGGTTGTCCTTATGACAAAACTTTTAACTATATATGTATATATATATATATATATATATATATTAATATATGTTTTTGTTTCCGTGCCTAGAGGTAGGCCGGGAATTGGCAGATGGGAACATATGAACTCCTATCTAATACAACGCTGCTGAAGGCTGGTGAGTGGTGACCTTCTCAGTGTAAAACAACAACCAATTAAGACTCTCGGTTTTCATTCTCTGTCCTCACCCCCCTCCCGCCCCAATAAGAGGATTTTTGGTGGGACTGACGTTACAACTAGACTCTCCACCATACGACAAATCACTACTTAACTTGGACATGATTTCGACTCGCAAAACAAATTTCGCGCATAAAGGTGGTAGTTGGGTGTACAATCTCAACAATATATAATACAACCAATAAAATAGCCTCGGAATGGACTGAAAGTTTGATTGACAATATACATACACACGGTAAACGTAAAGGTCGAGTTTCAGGTGATGAATGGAGACTGGGTGTTTGGAATGCTAGAGAAGTGAATACGAGGAACTATGCACGTAAGGAAACTATATATTTTATGTGTACCTGAGACGAAGAAAAAGGGCTGCGAAAATAGAATCATAGAAAATGGGGTGTTGAAAGGCGATTTTGAAATATGGTCAGGAGTAGGTAGTGAATCACATGGAAGTCAAGGGGTCGTAATTATGAATGAAAAAGCAAGACATCATCTCAAAGATCATGATTTTGTATCTCCCAGATTGTTGTGGGCTAGAATGAAGGTAGGAATCAGAAGATTCAGACGGGTCGGCGTCCAACGTCAGGATACAGATACAGAAAGGGTGCTATGTAATTTCGGGGATCCAACAAGAAAAATTAAAACGGAGAAAAATTAGTTAGCTTATGCTTAGAAAAGGGCCTATTTATTACAAATACTTGGTTTCGACATGAAATGATCCACACGTAAATCTGGTGTAAAGCAAATAACCTCAGTATAATTGACTTTGTTATTGCTGGTGAAAGACTACAGAACTAGTAAAAGATACAAGAGTCATTAGGGTGAAGAGTCATGCAATATTGATCATTACCTTCTAGTCTTCAAAATAAACTTAGGGCGGGGATGGAGAAGAAAGAGAACAAAAAAAACGAAACAAACGCGAATCAAGATTGAAAATTTACAGAAACCGGAAGTGCGAATAGATTTTCAGAATAAGATAAATGAACGCATAGATAAGGCAACTTGGGAGGCGCTTAGAAGCAATAAAGATATAGATAGCGCTTGGACTATGTTACGGGATATCATTGTTAAAACTGCGACCGAAGTATGTGGCACGGTGATTGTAGGAAAAAAATCTGGTGATGTATGGTGGAATGATGAAAGTGAGGCAGCCCAATAAGAAAAGAAAGAAGCGTACAAGAGAACGTTGAACATCATAGGTCTTATGCGATGAGGAGAGAAATAGACTTGAAAATGATTACAGACACAAAAAGAGGAAAGTTAAACGACTAGTCAAGGAAAGTAAAGATGAAATCAGAACAGAAGAAGAGAAGAAGAGAAGAAAAATACAAAACAACTTTGAAGGAACCATGAAACTATTATTTAAAGAGATGAAGGCAAGTAAAAGTACAGAGTTTGTCAGCATGAAAAACAGCAAAGGTGAAATGCTATATGATACAGACGGGATAGTAGACGCTTTAAAAGGCTCTTTTAAAGAATTATCAGGAGGTGAATATATCGGGCAACAGAACTGCGACATAGAACATAATGCATTAGAAAAGTATTAGCGCTGAAATGCTTAAATACGGTGCTGAGTACATACCTCACAGGTTGTGCGAATTGATAAATTCATGTATTGAGACGGGAGAATTCCAAGACGATTGGAGAAAATCGATTATCGTACCAATATACAAAAGAAAGGGAGATAAAAGCAACTGCAATAATTACAGAGGTATCAGCTTATTAAGTACCGTAAGTAAAATATACTCAAAAATACTTATTCGTAGGGTAATGAAAATTACAGAAGAAAATATATGGGAAGTCCAAAGTGGATTTATGCCAGGAAGATCATGTATTGATCAAATATTTAGCTTAAGACAGATCACATAAAAAAGCTTGAGAGTAGGAAAGAAAGTTTTCTGTGAATTTGTTGTCGTAGAAAAAGCTTTTGACAAGGTAAATAGAAGTAAACTTTGGGAAGTCCTTAAAGAGTACGCAGTCAATGGATGGCTCTTACAAGCAATAAAAACAATATATACAGGTAGTAAAGCGAGTGTAAGGGTTAATGGGAAACTGAGTGACTGGTTCGATATTATGTAAAGCATGAAACAAGGATGCGTTATGTCGTCATGGCTATTTATCATATTTATGGATAAGTCTCTAAAAATGGCCCTCTACGACAAAGAAGGTGCAGATCTCGAAACAGCGAAGGTACGTGGGTTAGCTTTCGCAGATGACAAGATTGTTATGGCAGAATCAATCGAGGACTTGCAAAGAATGTTGAATAAACTTAATACAAGCATGAAGAACATGAGCCTCAAAATTAACGTAAATAAAACAAAAATCATGGTGTTTGAAGAAAAAACTGAGAAAACAATGTGCAAGATTGTCCTAAATGATGAGAGATTAGAACAACTTGACAAGTACGTATATCTGGGTAGCCTATTCACTACCCACGTGCGAATTTACCGTCGGCCCACGGTCGGGCCAACTGTCGGACGGTCGGTCCAACTTTGTGCGCCACTGGTCGGGACAACCAGCTAAATGATAACGGTCAACCGCCTTTGGCTTCCCAAGGTCGGCCCGACATTTGGTCCCATATATGGGCCATCTATTAAGATGATGTCGGCCCAACCTTGGACAACAATGTGGTATTCAAAAAATAAATAATAATTGATTGCGAGTATTTTGACTATAAATGTTAATGGTCCTGCTTAGAATGAATACATATATTACATTTTTAAACATTATATTACAAATAAAATTTCTAACGCTACGAGGTTTCGAACCTACGCCTATACCTGAATCTATCGCCTAGCAGTCGGGAGTCTTACCCATTACTCTATACCTAAAGAATTGAAAGTTAATGAAAAAACCATCCTCATAAGCTACAGCTCAAAGCAGTTAAGAAAAACAATTTGTTAACTCTTTTTCCTCATTAATCTTTTTATTATTATATGACATCATGTAGATGTCAAATAAATTATCTGTTAACGGGAATATAAATTAAAAAATTTTTAAATAAATAATTTAAATCGATTACAATTTTTAGGGTTTCGTAGCCCCGGACGGAAACCCTTACATTTTTGTTCAACAAACTTTTTTTAAACAAATTTTTTTCAACCATTTTTTTTCAAAATTTTTCTTTTAATTTTTTTCAACAAATTTTTTTCAAGAATTTTTCTTCAAACAATTTTTTTCCAAAATGTTTGTTCTTAAAAATTTCGTATCAAACAATTTTTTTAAACAATTTTTTTGAAACATTTCTTCAAACTATTTTTAAACCCTAGTATATCCGACGGCTAGCCCATATTTGGGCCAAGGTTTGACCGACCGTCGGGTGCATCAACGTGACTTGTGGCTAACCGACTGCTGTATCCAGAGTTGGACCGACCGCATTTTTGCGGTCGTACCGACCAATCTGCCACAGTTCATCCGATGGTCGGCCCAACGTTGGGCCAGAATTGGGCCGACAGTCAGCTTTTCGCCCGCTGCCGACGTCAGTTGCCAATGTCGGTGGGACCATGGCAGCCTGAAAACACCTTAGTCGGCCCAACTCTGGTTAGCGTAGATCGGTTACCAAAGCAGGGCCGACTTTGGGCCGATGGTCAATCTCTGGCAGCCGACCCAATTTCGCACCTGGGTAGCAACGGAAAAATATATGGGGAGTTAGATAGGGGCATAAATGAGGGTAAGAAGGTTATGGGTAGAGCAAGGTTTCTCCTCAGAAATAAAAACATATCAAAAAAGATGAAATCGCCATACATAATTCTATATTTGTACCGACTGTACTATAAGGTAGCGAGACATGAACCTGCCAAGAAGAGGACAGGAGTAAAATTAACGCGATTGGCATGAAACCTCTGCGCACAATATGCGGGAAAACACTGATGGACAAAGTCCGAAACGAGATAATCCTCAAAGAATGTGGTACAGGAGAGACATTAGTTGACATATGGGAAAGAAATCAGTTAAGATGGTTCGGACATGTTGAAAGAATGAAAGATGAACGACTGATCAAACAAGTGTATAAAGGTAAAGTAAATGGCAGAATGCCCAGAGGTAGACCGCCGAAAGAATGGTTCGAATCTGTGAATGAGATGTTAATCCGAAGAGACATAAGAAGCCATAGAAACACGAGAGCTTGCATGAACAAATGCATGGACGTGAAGGAAGCTATAGTAGTATGCCAGGACAGAAAAGTTTGGCGACAAATAGTTTGTAAACAGAGTGACAATAGAGTGAATGACGCCTGAAACAAAGACCTTGGATACTAATGGGCCCGAGTGGGGAACCTCACATAACGAACTTGTGAGGCTCTTCACTTGGGGTGATCGCTAGAGAGATTGATCAGCAACCTGGGTCGGAGCAGTGTTGCGGAACGAACGTGTATACCATTAAGCCATTTCCCTTTCCGGGTAGGCGTGACACTACCCGATTCGGGTATTGTTTCTAGGTGGATAGTTTCTTGTAGTAAATAGCTACAAGTGTGGGCTCACCACACCCACGATGTGCCAACAGCACTCAGTTTTCTCAAATGGTCACCCATCCAAGTACTAACCGCGCCCAACGCTGCTTAACTTCAGTGATCTGACGAGAACTGGTTTTTTCAGCGTGGTATGGCTGTTGGCCTTACAACGTGTCATTTAAATAAATAACACGAGAATTCTAGATCAATCTAAAAAATCTATACCCACTACCTCACATTACTCCTTTCCTCACCGAGCAAGTCACGCCTACCCCGAATGGGAAATGGCTTAATGGTATAATAATAATATAACATAAGTTATACAACAAAATCTACAACAAAATTTATACTAAAAATATACAGTGCCTGAATTAAGAGTTATGCCAAATGGACTATGTCCTATGATCGAGTCTTACGCGCAGCGTAATAAATTATGTTTTAACAAATTTCAGTTTAACCTAACAATAATAAAACATTAATACAACAAATAATACGTTGATTCGTTGACGTTAATAAACAATGAATCCATTTCTAACCTCACTAGAGTTATATATCGGTCATATGACATCTATATAACCGTTATGCAACATGTCTATAACATTTATAACATCAGTTATATAACATTTATAACATCAGTTATATAACATTTATAACATCAGTTATATAACATTTATATAACACAATCTACAATAAAATTCAAACTAAAAAGATACAGTTCCTGAATGAAGAGTTATGTCAAATGGACTATGTCCTTCGGAACGTGCGCGTAGGTGTGAAGTTTCGAGGCATTGGCACGTGCTCGTCTAATAGTGAAAGTTATTTCGAAGGTGATATGGCTCTCGTGGTAGGTCTGCCGTTCAATAATACATGGATACAATGGGTACTCACTTGGACGTAGAGTAAGTAACGCCTCTATCGTCAGTACGCGAAACGTACTCACACGTGAAATTAAGGAGCTATAATTTAAGAGAATACAATAGAGTCCATCGAGTCAAACATCACCCGAGGCGAATCCAATGGTTTTGTATAAGAACAAGTATACGCGTGAAAGATCATGTAATTAAGATGGCTCTATCGGTGGGGGAAGGATAGGAATAAATGAGTCACAGATTCGATGTCGTCGTCACCGCCAACGTCGCCGTTGTCGGTGTAGTTCGCCCAAGCCCCGGGGTAGGGTTTGCCGGCGAGGGCCGTCTCAAAAAGTGGTAGATGGTACCCCTTTATTTTATTTAGTATATATTTTTTAATTTTCCTTTAAAAAATATATCATGCTCCCTAAAATTTAATTTTTTTCATCCCAAGACCTCCGGACTCAAAATTAATTTTCTGAAACCAAATTTAATTTTATTCACATTTTTTTATTTTTAGTCTGGTTAATAATGTTTTTAAACAAAAATAAAAATATTGGATAGGAGATTTCAATATTATAATTTTTGGACATAATTTTGAAAGATAATAAAAGAGAATGCGCTTCCAAGCGGAGTGGACAGTATGGCTCCTAATGGATTAGTTAAGGAATGCGGATAAGGTAGACTGTAGAATGTATTTTTTTTCTAATTTTAAGCATGATTTAGTGTTATTGCGTTGCATAGCATTATTACTTCCAAAATTTGTTGATTTAATTCACCTCCTAAGAATTAATTCTTTTTCAAATTCAGTTCTTTCTACGGCATTTGAAATTTGAATTAATTATCTCAAGCTAATTTCAGTTTATTCATAAACTTGTGTGTACAAATAAAAATTAAACGTTTCTAAACGGAATTCTTATATTATACATCGTAGGAATGAATTGTGAAGGCAATAAAGTAGTAATTAATTCGGAATCGAAGGGGGAAGGGTTATAATGATTAGCTTAAAGAGTAGAAAATGTAGAAAAAAATTATATAAAGAAGTTTCAGGACGATTTGTCTCAAGCATTGCTTTAGACAGAAATATATGATTTCTAATGAAAATGAATGAAGTAAGATATATAATTTCCTCAAATAAAAATTATTATTAGAATTACTGATAAGGTCTAGAACTACTGATAAGTTCTTAGCCATATCTATTCGGTATTTATAAGCAGATGTGTTACATAATAACAATTGATTAATGCATTTTCTACCTTACGTCTCTAATATTCATATCTAATTATAGAATTTTGATCATAAGCTTTTTTTTGAAGATAATATAGTTTTCTCTCACAGAATAACAGTCCTAACAGTTTCTAAATAAATTCTATACTGAGCATTGCGTACAGAAAGAAATTGATTATTTCTTTATTAGTTATATATTTTTCCAATATATTCTTTCTAACTATAAAGCTATCTTTTCAAAGCTAATTATAAATAAATAACAATTAATCTTTTATCAGACTTTTTCCTGCAATTGCATCTAATAAATAATCATTATTTTGATCACAATGAATTACAATTAATTAATAATGAAAGCAAACTGGAAATACATTTTTTAAACAAAATTTCTACTTTTTTAGAATATTGTTTATCATACACAATGACACATATATATCTGTTTTGTTAAACGGCTCAAAAAATTCAATAGAAAAGTATATGCACATTATTTATTATTTTCTTGATTACATTTCATTCAATTTAAGTTCCCATTTTTTCTTAATATAATATTGCAATATACTATTTACATTTTTAACGAACCAATTATTTAAAAATTCAAATTACCTACGTCCTGCACTGTTAGAAATACTCGCTGAATTCTCAATTAACTTAAAACTAGTAAATCGTGTGGTAGTAATTGAAATTTCATTTGCTTTACTTATTAATGAATAAGTTATTACAAATTTTGAAGACATTTATAATAGCACAGGCGCAGTATAATCCAAAATTGTGTAGTTTTCATCGGAAAAATTTAGACCTCACCTTTTTTTAAGTAAAGGGTTTAAAAGACAAAATTTACTTCTCTCCACGTTAATTCAATATTATAAGCAAAACAATCAAAATAAAAAATCCTTATTTTGTTCACATTTCTCATTTTTTTCTCGAAAACGAGTGAAGTATTTGGATCTGAAGACCAACACATAAAATATCCGAAATTTACTGTGGAAGTACAAAAATATCATTTTAAACATCTAGTGTCAAACAAAAAACCGCATAAAAATGAAGGTAGTCCACCATTTGCCCACGGTTTAACAAATTGAGCTCAAATGTTCAGGGCAACATTTTTTAAGTATGGGTAAAGTTATTAGAAAACCATTTGAAAAAAATTCATTATCGATTTTTAGACTATCCTATTGCAAAATATAAAATACATACAGCCCTGGACGAGGCAGACGGACTCAGGGAATGCTTGCGCGCAAGTCTTCTGCTAATGCCAAACGATTCCCCTAATTCGTTCGCGTCTGGAATCTAGGATAATTGAAGCTCACGTATTGCAGCTGTCGACTCAGTTCAACCCTAGCCCCAAGTATAGGAAGTGAACCCAAGATCTCCAACGTGTTCATCCAGAAAAGGCTTTATCGGGAATCAAGTGAAATTTGAAACACAATCCGTGCAACCGGTGCCAGCCAGCTGAGACACCTTCAGCGAAAAAGGTGCTCGCCATCTTTCCTCGACAGTATGTAAATTGGAATACCCGCACACGTTTTTCAACGATTCGACTCAGCATTTAAGTGAAATTGTGCAGTGACAAGTCATCAGTTCCGGCTAGTCTTTCTGCTCACGTGAACTTCATCAATGTCCTCAGCGACACGTGTCGCCATATTCCTAAATGAACGGTCCTCAGTGAAAGTGCAATAGATGCAGGACCCACCGAACCCAAACCTTTTTTTAAAATCATAACTCTAAAAAAGAGGTCTTTTTATTTTCCGTTTCCTCATTTAGTTTCCAATTCTGAGGTACATCATGAGCAACATGTTTGGGATTAACGACCATTCTGCGGTTTTCTGTGTACTTAGAAGTCCCAAGGAGGGTGAATCATTAAAACGGATCATCTGAATTTTCCGAATATCTGATCACACAAAAAGTGATATTAATTCCTAGATATTAACAGAGTTTTTCATTCAATAGTGCAATAGACTAAAGGGAGCATCAGCTCTCGTGTTTTCAGTGTTTTAATTAGTAGAAAATTGAATTTAAAAACCCCTCTTCAGAGTGGAGAACCGGTCCCAGGAAGTGGCGCCACCATTCAATAGAAATCCAAAAAAGAAGAAGAAGGGACCGTTTAGTTGCCGATCGTCCCTCCGACGGCACTTTAGGATACATCCCTAACCCGTAATGTATTTGAGATCGCACTTTGGAGCAACAGGAGGGCACGAGTACAAAAGAGAGGCGCCAAAGCTTCATCAAGCCGACGCTGATTTATCATCATCAGCAGAGTTCATCAGGAAAAGATCTAGGAAGCCGGAGTCCTGCAGGAGGAACGAAGTCGCCTTCTTCAGGGCGCAGGATTCCTTCTTCAAGGCACAGGATTTGCTCCAGGAACCGATATTGGAGCGCGGAATGAGCGAGGGTGAACGAGCTGTTACGACGCCTCGCATCGGATGGAGAAAACTCACCGATCCTGGTGACTGACACGATATCTCCAAGTTTAAGGGCAGCCCGAAACGATAGCAAAAGCTGCAAATCCTTGATCCTGAGGAACCGTCTTTGTCAAGAAAGAAACTCGTTGTCAAATTACTCCTGAGGGGAAGATCCTGACCCTTTCGAAAAAAGGAATTCCAGCGGATTCCTGACATTTTGACGATTTGGAGAACTTATCCAGGTCTAACAAGTTGTAACAAATGCAAGGGACCGGCATCGTGACGACAACTGCAAGAATCCTGAAAAGAGTCCCAAAAATGGAGGGTAATCGGTGTCGGTAGCAGACGCCTTTCCCGGAAAGGACGGTAAAGGGTAAACACCCCATCGATACTTTCGGATCGTGAGTTCTTCCTGGGAATTTAAGGGACAGGGATTCTTGAGACATTCAAATTGTCACAGGGTTGGATGATCTGTGATCTCGGAATGATCTAGTGTTACCAATTAAGGACAATACTTAGGACTCACTAATTGATAGGTCTATTTATCATATTGGTAGTATTGTTAGAAATAGTCGTCTTACATAGGAAAAGTTTGAGGAGGCAAGTTTATCGGTTGTGCCAAAATCTGTGGATCTTTTTAGTGGAGTTTGAGTGAATTTTGGAAGAGTTTGAAAATTACTGGAAGTGCAAAATGCCTGCAACACCCAGTAAACTCAACCTCAGCTTCGGCAGGAATAACTACAGTGTTTTCGGTGCCAGGGTTTCCTCTGAAAGTAGCACGGAACAACAACGGGAACAGAAGACGGAATTGTTGGAGGGTAAGGGGCTTCCCGGAATATTTAAATAGAATTCTATTTGCCAATTGAATCTAAAACATTCCCGTGTATAGTATGACTGCTGGGAAATACGAGTCAATGACTGAATGATTCATTATCACTTGACCCACATCCAGAGCATCTGATCATGCTACTCTGGATCAGCAGACATGCTTGTTAGTTCGAATTTTTTGCGACCCTAAAAGATGTCGTAAACAGTTCAATTGACGGAGTTTTTTACATTCCTTTGGATGAATACTTTCCTTCACGATTAAAGAAAATGTTACGTTTTTTGAAAAATAGAAGGCCAGACTAAAATGAATATTGTTTTAAAATTCATGAGACACTAAACGGTTAATATTGGTGAGAGCCACAGCCGCTTTTAAATTAAAAGTAACAATGATATTCTTATCAGAAAACTAACAAGCCATAAATTGTTTTCAGTTAAATTATATAATTGCAAAATAAAGAAAAACAAAAGATTACGACAAAGTACTACATTATATCAAACAGTTTCAAATTACTGAACTAAAATAATAACAATCATACATTTACATAACTTCACCATTTAAAAAGTACCTACAACTTTTTTTTCTAAAACAAATTCTTTAAAATGGAGAGAAACAATGTATTCTTTTTCTATTGTATGATTATATAATTAAACAATTGCGGAACATAAAATTTTACAGGATTTCCTTATTTAGCTTAATAACAAGTAGGATTGTCGTGTTTGTAATTGAAGTTTTGAGAAATATTTATTTTAATAACTACCCTGGTGGAAAAGTTATATATAGTTTATATATAGTGAACAAAATGATGTACATATATTTTCCATCTGTATCATACAGAAAAATGTATTTAAAAAATGCAAAATGTACATCATTTTGTCCACTATATATCAACTATATATAATTTTTCCACTTGGGTAAACTAGATAATTATATGATTATTATATAGTCAAAAGCAGTACACTGAATTGAAAAAAACAAAAAATTTTACTTAAATTGTTAAAAAAGTATGAATTTTGGTATGAAGGTTCCTTTTGGCGTTAGAAAACATTTTAGACCGGGTGAATTTGTCTGAAAATAAAATATATCATTTTTTTTCATAAAATATGCAAGGTATGGAAAAAGGTTGCACAGTCCTCTTTAAACGCCCTACAAAAAGCTCTTGTACCATTTTTTGATATTTCGCACCGGTTCGAGATATATACATTTTTCCAAACGTACTATTTTATCTTTCTGTCTCGTTAAATATGTTTAAGGTATGTTCTTTTTACGATTTTTCAACAAGAGTAGTAAATTAGACCTTATATCTTTCTTAATTTCTTAAAGTTGCTCTATATTACTGTATTTAACTTCTATTTTTGGTTGTAAATTAATCGTTTTTGATTGAAAATTTAACAGTTTGTTTTCAATTTTTCTATCACATGAATGAAAAATCTTTTTGAGTTGAAAATTCGTCTTTTTTGGTTGAATTTAACTATTTTTGATTACAAATTAAAATATTTTTTGCTTGAAATATTATCTATTACATTTTTCGTTCAAAATTCATCTGTTTAGAAACTAAAATTTAATTACTTGGTTGAAGATTAATTGTTTTGGTTGAAGACTCATCATTTTAATTGAAAATTCATCTTTTTGTTTGAACATTCAGCTATTGTGTTGAAAATTCGTGTTTTCTTTGGCTGAAAACTAATTTTTTGTAGGGGAGACCTCCCTACAGTGGATAGCAAAAATTGGTAGATTTCAGTAAACACAAAATAGGATATATTTTGAAGAGCTGTTATGACACAAATGAAGCTGATATATTCACCCATATGATGAGATATCAGTAAAAATCAATTCGTTAGCAAATAAAAAGTTATTGATATTATTTTGAGGTGGTAAAATTTTATCCAGTGTTGGCAGGTTCGCCCTACAGTGGACATTCGATTCTACACCGCGAATCAGAATAGAAAGATGTTTCTATGCGTACCCCTAAATTATATTTTATACCGACGCTACTATCAGAACAAACAAAAAAGTGATATAATTTCGATTTTGGATAAAATTAGCAAAAATATAATGTCAGTTATTTCGCTCATATTTCACAACACGCCTTTCAGTGGATAGGTCAGGTGAGGTTAGGATTGCCACCAATCGTGCCGTGTCAAAAGTACCTAGAAAATACCTATATAGAAATTGTGCATGGTGAGTAGGGTGACCAGAAAAAAACACTTTTGGGTTTTTCAGGAGTGAAGGGCAAATAACGGTAGTTTATACGATTGTAGAAGCCAGATTTTTTTTTTTGTAATTTTTAACAATATTTAGAGGTGGCCCATCGTCTTTGAAGTTCTTATGTAATTAACGGGAAATTTAAAATTGCTCAATATATAAAATTCCACTAATTTGTAGGTTAAGTTTCTGTTAAAATTTTCAACACTACACGCGATTTAAATAATAATAATTTCGAGCACCTGCCTTTCAGAAATGATTGCACTATTAAATCTATTATATTATATTTGTGATAAACATTCAATTATATTACGCTGCAGCTAGGTATATACTATACCTATGTTCAAAGTATCAGCTGATTCTATCTTCTGCTATTTTAGTACCAACCTATGAGTGTAAATCTCTAAAACTTTTCACTGAAAATCCACTGTAGGGATAACGCTGGTATCCATAGTAGGAAAATGAGAGCCTCAAAGAATATATTTATAATAATTTTCTCACATAGAACGGAAGATTCTAGGGTAAACAATATTATAGTTTAATGACCAAAGACC
This sequence comes from Andricus curvator, assembly GCA_932195095.1. Classification (NCBI taxonomy): domain Eukaryota; kingdom Metazoa; phylum Arthropoda; class Insecta; order Hymenoptera; family Cynipidae; genus Andricus; species Andricus curvator. The sequence continues at coordinate 490,604 of CAKNYM010052387.1, forward strand.
ATATATTAATAAACAAAATCACTCTGAAAATTTGTAAATACTTGGAAAAAATTACTAAAGTTGAGGACAAAGTTTCTTGATCATGTCAAAAATAGTTTTTTATACTTTTTTCTTTTATTATAATTAAGTATAACATGAAATTCCGTCTTATGATGCATTTTTATAAACTTGAATCATACCAAATGCGCAAATTAGGTTTACTTTAGGCATTTCGCTTTTATTTACGAATATCCACTGTAGGAAGCTATCCACTGTAGGGAGGTCTCCCCTACTGAAAATTTAACTATTCCAGTTGAAACTTTAAACGCTTTAACTATGTTGTTGAAAATTTTCTTGTATGGGGTCGTTGCATGAATTTTAGGTAATATATTTTTTAAATACTGCATAACATTCTGAACATTTTGGTGCATTTAAAAAAATTTTTGAAAACTTCATTGTGGAGAAAAAAAATGTTTAAAAAAAGTATTGAAATCCCTATTCAAAAGCTCTGTGACCTTGAAACGTCACTTCCCAAAAAGCGCGTAACCAATCAGAATAATGATCTATTGACTAACGAAGTATCTAGCAGACAGCTGGCGAAAATTCAATTTACAATTTCTAACAGAGATATTTATTTACTTATGATTGTCGAAAAGCAATACAATTTTGCTTAAAATATAAAACCTTGAAAAAGATAGTTATGAATAATAGCATTCAAATGCGTGAGGATGAAATTTTTCCAAAGATAACCTGAATTTGAATATCTTTTACAATAGGTTATGTTTACTCTTTACCCATTCAGTCGCTAGCGGCCATATTATATTCCATCACCAACCGGACAACCGCGCTAATCAGAATGAAGTACTTCCTGCAAAGTACTTCCCGCAAAAATTCAAAAAATATACTTTTTAAACATTAAAACAAATATTTAAACTTGATTTAAAAAAACTTTCCTTTCGTAGTTACATTATTTTTTTGGTGTTCTTTTAATTTTACTAGGAAAAAAAATTATTTGAAAATATGCAACAACCCCATTGATTATTAATTTCTTCATTAAATTTTTAAACTAAAAATTTAACTATTCCATTTTTGATTGAAACTTTATCTTTTTTTAGTTGAAAATTCGTCTTTTTGGCTAAAATTTATCTTCTTGGTTGAAACTATTTTTTTGAAAATTAGTTGGTTTTTTTTGGTTGGAAATAATTTTCTTTTCAACTGAAAATGTAACTACTATTCCATCATTTTAGTTGAAAATGCATCTCTTTGGCTTAAAATTCGATTAATCCAATTGCACATTCATCATTTTAGTTGAAAATTAATTTTTTTAACTGAAATTTTAACTATTCAAATTTTTGTTGAAAATTGATCTGTTTTAGTTCAAGATTCAACTGTTTGGTTAAAAATTTCTCTCATTTAGTTGTAAATTCACGTATTTTGTTGTGGAACATAAATCTTCTTGTTTCATTATTAATTTTCTTGTTTGAAAATTCATCTTTTTGGTTGAAAATTTAGGTATTCCAGATAAATAGTCATCATTTTAGTTGAAAATTAATTTTTTTGGTTGAAAATAAAACTACTTGGTTGAAAGTTAAACTCTTTTGTTACAAAATATGTTACCATTTCAGTTAAAAATTCATCACTGGTTGAAAATTTGTCTTTTTTTTGTGAAAATTTAACTTCTTTAACTTAAAATTAAACTGTTTCATTTTTTTTGGCTGAAAGAGGAGCTTTTTACATTCTTCTCAGAGAAGGTATTAGATTTGTGTAAAATTTGAGCACCCCTCCCCCTTTTTTGTCAAATGTCCACGTTTTGAGACCCTCCGAACCCGAAAAACAGGTTTTCGCGAACGCGTCTGTCCATGTGTGCCTATGCGTGTGTTTTTGTTGGCATAGATGTGTGTAGATTTTTAGTCCTAGCACGATAACTTTCGAAAGAATTGACAGATTGTATACCTTTGGTATACTCTTTTAGTGTTCTAAACTGAAGTTCAAGTTCTTAAGCCAGCCATTTTGGATAACAATTAAAAAAGTTAGAGCGTTTTCAAAATTTTTGAGACCACTATTTTTTTTTAATTTAAAAATTCTATGTACGGCTATTCGTAGTACTCGGCAAGACGAACAATTTATCCCTATCACTTTTTTCATTAAAAAAAAATTACCACACTTTATAGCATTTACAAAATTGAAGAAAAAAAACGAAAATGAAAATTTTAAGCCAAACAACGCACGATATGAAAAAATTCCATTTTGGGGTCAAACTATGCAGGATACGAAAAAAGATGAATAGACCAAAATTATGCATCCAAAAAAGGTCTACAAGTTTGTTATGAATCACTTTTTGATAGGATACGAAGTTTTTGTTTTATTCGTAAAAAACAACATTAAAAATAAAATAAATTAAATCTTTGGACAAACGACACAAGCTACCCAAAAAATAAATCGACAAAATGTGTTCACCCAAAAAAGATCTACAAATTTGTTATAAACTTTGGTTATAAAAATACATTAAGAAATTTAAAAAAATAACTTTTGGGAAAAACGAAACAAGCTACAATAACATTTAATTTAACAAAATTTTTCGCCTAAATTATATCTACACATTTTCTTAGAACCACTTTACTCTAGGATGCGTATTTTTGGTTCAAATCGTAAAAAATAACATTGAAAATAAACAAATTAAATTTATGGAAAGAAGACACAAGTTGCAACAAAATGTTTAATAACAAAATTGTTTTTTTTTTCTATATGGTGCACACTTTTTTCAATTATAAAAACAAGACAATGAAAATACATGTGTTACAATACCAATGCATATTATGAATTGTAATAATATAAATTTATTGAAAAGATACATTTTTTAGGGTAGCTGAGAATAAAATTTAATGCAAAAAAGTCTGCCCGCTGCACGGGCACATTCCCCTCGCCCGCTACGCGCTCGGTCTTTGTATTTCCCCCACATTTGTGCACAGACTTTTTTAAATTAAAGGTAAAAACATCGAAAACTGTAATTTGGTGATTGTGAATTCTCTTTTGTTAAAGCTCCTTCTGCTTTAACGAACACATTCTCATCACGTGTCTCGTGCTTCGCACTAGATTTTTTCAAAAATGTGATATTTTCTACATTATATTCAACAATAAAGTAGAAATTTTATTTATCATGATTACTTTAGTATTTGTTTCTTATTTTAGATTAAATTTTATTCTCAGCTACCCTGAAAAATGTATCATTTCAATCCATTTATATTATTACAATTCATAATATGCATTGGTATTGAAACATACGTATTTTCATTGTCTTGTTTTTGTTATTGAAAAAAGTGCGCATCCTATGAGAAAAAAAAAATTTTGTTATCAAACATTTTATTGCAACTTATGCAGTTTTTCCATAAATTTAATTTGTTTATTTTCAATGTTATTTTTTACGATTTAAACTAAAAATACGCATCCTAGAGTAAAGTGTTTCTAAGCAAATTTGTAGATATACTTTAGGCGAAAAATGTTGTTAAATAAAATGTTATTGAAGCTTGTATCCTATTTCAAAAAAGTTAATTTTTTTTATTTTTAGTATAGTTTTATAGCAAGAGTTTATAACAAACGTGTAGATCTTTTTTGGTTGAACAACTTTTGACTTCTCATTTTTTTTTTCGTCTCCCGTGTCGTTCTTCCAAAAATTTAATTTTTTAATTTCTAAATCTATTTTTTACGAATAAAAGAAAATCTACTCGTCATATCTGAAAATTATTATTAAACAAATTTTCGATCTTTTTTGGCTGAACAACTTTTGTCTATTAATTTTTTTTTGTACCTTGTGTCGTTTTTAAAAAAATTTAATTTTTTTATTTTTAATGTTATTTTTACGATTAAAACAAAAACCACGCGTGCTATACAAAAATTATTAATTAAAAATATGTAGCTCTTTTTTGGATGCGCAACTTTTGTCTATTCATTTTTTTCATAGCTTGTGTCGTTTGTCCAAAAATTAAATTTTTTTATTAATGTTGTTTTTTACGAATAAAACAAAAACTACCTCTCCTATCAAAAAGTGATTATTAACAAATTTGTAGATCCTTTTGGGTTGAAAATTGTTTCAGTTCGTCTTTTTTCCTATCTTGCCTAGTTTGACCGCAAAATGGAATTTTTTATTTTTCATTATTTTTTGTGCCATAAAAATTTGAATTTTCAATTTTTTTAGATAATCCAAAAAGTTATTATAATATTCTGGTATGGCTTTCAAAAAGCAATGTTTTTCTTTTATTGACTTTTTTATATCGTGCGTTGTTTCGCTTAAAATTTCCGTTTTTTTATTTATTTTGCAAATGCTATGACTCTGATAATCTTCTTTTTACCGAAAACAGTTGTAAGGATAAATCGTTTGACTTTCCGAGCACTACGAATATCCGTACAAAGAATTTTTAAATCTTAAAAAGTGTTTAAAAAAATTGTTAATACCTTTTTGAAATTGTATCCAAAATAGCTGGCTAACGAACTCGTCCTTTCTTTTCAGGCCTTGAAACAATGTGCCAAAGGGCAACCCAATCGCATAAGTTCTTCGAAAGTTACAGTGTTAACATTATTAAAAAATCCATTTTTTTTCTCAATCAGTGAGTCCGAAAACGTCGAGATTTAATGAAATCCGTGAAACTCAATTTTCATATAAAACCAAAACCTTCTCATTGAGATGAGAATGTAAAAAGTTATAAAACTCTCTGTGTTTTCTCGCAAACGATTGCTTTTTTTGAAGCGTTTCTTTCACGATTCAATAGATCTAAATAATAGCTCGAAATTATTACAATTTCGAAAAATGTAATGCGTTAAAGCTAGACAATTTGTTGTGCCTCCTGAATAATTCGGGTTTTGGTACTTACGCCTTTATGGTGCGGTACAATTCAATGGTACATCATTCGAATATATTTCTAGAAAATAAGATACTGCGATTAAAAAATATGACTTAAAATTTTGAGGAATTCTATATTTAGCACAATGAGAAGTAGGATTATTTTAATAGTGAAGGACGATTAAATCACGCAATTCCTGTCCATGTGGAATTTGCACGAGTCGGTCAGCAGCTCGAAACGTAGAGAAAGTGCATTTAGTATAGTCATTATGGTGCAGTGCAAGTGGACGTGTCTTACCATCGTGTTACAAATCCATGAGGGTTAATCAAAATTTCTCGATTTCAGGAACCAGAGGCAATGGCCTCATGCATCTCAAAAATGGCGTGGATTATGTCAATCCAGGCGAAGAGGATCAGATGGAAATTTACGGGTGAGTTTATCCCTCCGGCAAGAGAAATGAGATTTTCATTGCAATCAATATTTGTCAATTTGAAGTTGCCACCTGGGATCGAAAAATCTGACATTTAGCTTCTTGGATAATCTCAGCACTTGTCGGAATAGTCATTTGATTAGATAATTTCCATTAGGTCATTCATTAAAATTTCCCTTTTTATGGCCAAAAGAAATTTAAAATTTGTATTAAATAGAAATTTTCATAGATTTATGATAGAGTTTATTGAATTGGGTTTTTATACTATCAGAGATGCTACTTTCATTTCATCAGATATCAAGTCTAAGAATATCAAATAACATTCTCTGAATTGCAATTGTCTCGAGTTTTATTTGTGAAAATACAATAGTTTATTTGATAAACAGACTTATTGTTAGAGACAATTAGATGCTTAGTGATATAATATTGATTATTGATAATATTATCAAATGAATTTGTTTGTAGGTATAAACGGAATGCAATTCGTACTGCCACAACGTGGTTTCTGATCATCATCACAGGGGGACTACTTAGACTGATTTTTCATTGGATACCGCATTTAATGTTGTTGGCAACTCATTCAAAGTGTCCTTTGGAAGAGGCTGATACCGTCTTGCTAGTAGAGAAATTTCAGGGCAAACATACAAGTTACTATGTGAGGAAGCTAAGCACTCTAACTGCTCAGGAAGTATCGTAAGTATCATGCGTAATCATAAAAATGGACATTTTTAGAAATCTTTTACTATCTCTTTGATTGTGTTGATTATCTTAAATATTTAAAAGTGCTTTTGTATCGTTAAAAAGAAATATTAATCAACTGATATCAATTTTTTTATTCAAGGAATGCGTCTTCTGATGGAGAGTGCCTAATCGACAATGAACCCTGGTCGGAAAATGATAGCATCATCTCAGTGACGGAAGGCAAGGACATTCCAATGTTATCAGTTCATTTATCTGGAGGAAACTTTAAATGTGAGGAAATTATCTATAATATATCAAGTTGAATGTGTGTTCGTATGTCTCCGCATCAAGTGCAAACGCGGACATGAATTATCACCAAACTTCGCATGTACACTCCTGAGAAACTCCTACATGTTTATACGGTAGTCTCAGATTGTGATTTTGGCTGTTCCCGTGGGCGAAGCCCCCGGGTGACATCTTTTGTCCAGTCATCAGGGCAAAAAAAAAATTTTATTAATAGTTGTATCCAAGAAAGTATTTTCAAACGTGTTTACGTGATTCTAAAGTTCAAACAATTCAAAATTGCATGAACTTAAAAGATCTACTAAATATTTTGCAGTTTCGAACGCTAGAATTGAAAATCACTTAACTTTGATCTTTTCTATTATTGACTAATATTCTTAATTACTGATACTTGTTCAGTTTTCAAGGAATATAATTTAAAAATTGTGATGCTTTAAATTAATGTTATAATAATAAAGTGTTAATGCTTTAATTAAAAATAGATAAATGCTATAAATTGTGCCTAAATCAAATAGTCTAAATCTAATCTTAAATCTTGTATATATACATATAGTTATATCGGCTATAATTATACATAGCTATAATTCTAATATGGTCTAAAATACGCCAATATTTTATTATTATTCACATATTCCATGTAGAATTTGTAACGATAAATTCTTTTCGTCCATAAACTTGAAAGAATTAATTTTGTCCAGTTTTTAAATTCCTCATTGTTGAATGCTCCAATGAAGAATTATTCAATTTTGAAAGAATTCAATAAAAAAATTGGTTAAGATCTCATACTAAAAATGTTCATGAAATTTGAAGGGAATGTACTCCTAAATAATGCCGATTATTGATTAAGTTGAAAGTCGGGTCAGATAAGAAGTAAAAAGATTTGAATTAAATATAGTCAGAATGAAAAATTTGAAATTTCTTAGCATTTCTATCACAGTATTGGCCCTACCAGGTCCTGCATAACTAAATAGAATTATGATATATACAGATTTATCAATTTGTTTAACGTTTAAATGACCTTATGACCCAGGAACAATAAATAATAACAAGCAATAATAAATAAAAAATAGATAATAAATAATAAAAAAGCGCAGGCGAAATCGGTTTTTCCATTCCTTCAGACTCCTTTTACAATCCAAAATCATCTTTTCCATCCCTGCAGACTTCTTTTACAATCAAAAATTCCCTTTACAACCGCTTAGACTCCTTTTGCAATCCAAAATCTTCTTTTCTATCCCTGCAGATTTCTTTTTGCAATCCAAAGTCCCGTCTCCAACCCTCCTGACTCCATATTTATTAAAGAATAAATTGTCCGGGCTGTAATATAAAACCCATGGTTAAATCTTGGAAATTGATAAAAATATTGAAATTAAAATGTATAAATTTACCATATTTGCTAACAAAAAAAAACTGAAAAAATATAACTTTTAGTACCAATATAAGTTTTATAAGAAAATGAGTATTGAATGGATTATCATTTTTAGGTGTTGCATATCATTCAATAAAGAAGTTTATCATAGAGATATAGAAGACTTTTATCATGATCATAGAAAATTGATAAGCCCGAGTTTTTTCCAAGTCTTATTTCTTTATAACTATACTTATACTTGGGTCAACAATAATTGCATCATTAAAGGTACATCAGGTGATGAACGCGCCCAAACTAGTTTGCAGCGGTTTTTTAATTTTGAATTTGTGTTTTTGAAATCTTAATTTTTTTAACGTAGAATTATTTAATTTTGAATGGGAAGGGGTATCATTTTTAAGTCTTATGCTTGGTTTTAGGCATATTCCATCTATTTCCATGATTTATAACTTTGTTAGTATGATTCAAAAATGTTTCACACTACAATAATTACGAAAGTTTTTTTCACACCTTTTCTACTGATCATAAGCATGTTTTTGAAAACATAAATATTTGACCTTGAAACATGTGCTCAAAATACATGTGACATTATCTGAAAATGAAAAAAATGCAAACGTTTAAACTTTAATTCATATAAAAAAAAATCTAATTACAGCAATTTTTATTTTAAATGTCATAAATGATACAGTTTGAATAATAAATCTTCAAAATCTAACAATTTCGGTTAAAAAACATTCGATATAATTAACAATTTTGAATAGACGCCTTTAAAAATACAGTTTTTAAATTAAGTATCCTGCTTTGAAGATTATGAAGAATTGAAAATGTTTAAAATTGTCTTTCTTTTTTTACAATACCTACATAGTTACTATGACTTCATAATTTCAAAATCTAAATAATAATGTTAAGTTTGAATATTTTGTAGAATTTGATTAATTAATATTTTATTCTAGCGGTTCCATCAATCATCACATTTAACTGCAAGAAAGTCATTTATGTCTGGGACACTGAGAAATGTGAATTTGTTAAACTCAGGGGTCTCGACAGTGGAGTACTTACTTCAACACTGCACCAAATGTCCGGGCTGAGTCCAGTCGAACAATTCATGAGGTAAAGATAAAAATTATTTAATAGCGTTAAATAGGCGAATGAAGATACGATTTTTTTGTTTGGTTTAATTTAAATTAGACAAATAATAGAAAAATGATAAATGATACTAAAAATGTCTTATAATTTTCATTGGTAAAGAAAAATTGTATCATAACGATCTGCTACAAATTAACAACTTAATCATTCATTTTTCAGACGCAGTGTTTATGGTAACAATGAGATAGTTATCCCAGTCAAAGGAATTTTGACCTTGCTATGTCTGGAAGTCCTGAACCCATTCTACGTCTTCCAGCTTTTTAGTTTTTGCCTTTGGATTGCGGATGACTATGTTTATTATGCGATGGTCATCCTCACTATGTCAGGTTTTGGTGTTGGCATGGCTGTTTTACAAACTCGTCGAGTAAGTGGTATCTTTTAAATAATTTTATTTTATTAGCCCTCGAAGCGCAACCTTGTTGTACCTTATCTAAGTCAGTTAACGTACGATTTGCAGCAAGAGCAGGTGTTTCTATACACTGCACTTGGAAGGTTCAATAGTCAATTGTCCTGGGTTGAAAAAAAAAAAAATCCCCTGCCAATGGCTGAAACCTAATCAGTTTGCACTTCTTAGTCATCGGATGAGTTAAAAAATGTAATCTTGGTTTCGTTATTATTTTCTTTATATTTCAGAATCAACATAATTTACGGACTACAGTTGCGTCTTCCGATGTGGCCACAGTGCTGCGTGACCGAGCACAAGGTCAAACTTCAACAGTACCTGCAGAGCGTATAGTCGTTGGAGATATAATAGTCATTCCGTCTCATGGTTGTCTGATGCCCTGCGATGCGGTTCTTCTGACCGGAAATTGCATTCTGAATGAATCAATGCTCACAGGAGAATCAGTACCTGTCACAAAAACCCCCATTCCTTCGTCCAACGAAATCATGTACGATACCAAAGAACACGCCAGACACACACTTTATTGTGGCACGAAGGTTATCCAAACTAGATACTTCGGATCTGAAAAGGTAATTGAGAAAACTCCATTATAATGTAGGATGGGATGGGACGGTTTACTAAATTAAAAATTCCTTACAGGTCCTAGCAGTAGTTATAAGGACAGGATTCAACACCAGTAAAGGAGGATTGGTGAGGTCGATTCTCTACCCACCCCCAGTGGACTTCAAGTTCGAACAGGACTCCTACAAATTCGTAGAGATGCTCGCCTGCATCGCTAGTATTGGAGTGATTTACACGATTGTAACCAAATCCATGCGAGGGGTTCCCGCTAGAGACATAACCCTAGAAGCCTTGGATCTCATCACAATCGTAGTACCACCAGCTTTACCTGCTGCCATGACGGTCGGACGTTTGGTAGCCCAGAGTAGATTAGAAAAAAATCGAATCTACTGCACGAGTCCTCGTACGATCAACGTTTCAGGTTCGCTTGATTGTGTCTGCTTTGACAAAACTGGTACTTTAACAGAAGATGGTTTAGACATGTGGGGTGTGGTCCCCATATCTTCCAGGAAGTTCCAACATCCAGTGAAAGAAATTACAACTTTACCATTAAATGATGTACTTATCGGAATGGTGACTTGTCATGGAATCACGATTATTGATGGACAACTAGTGGGCGATCCACTCGATTTGAAGATGTTTGAATCCACCGGCTGGACGCTAGAAGAGCCTGACGTATCAGACACTACGAAGTTTTCCATGCTTTTCCCAACAGTTGTTCGTCCTCCAGCAGGATCCAATTTGCTTAACAAATCCTTGAGTGAAGTGCCTGTCTCACCCATGAGGCAGAACTCTGCCAATTCTGAAGTGGCTGAGAATATCTCATTGACTAATATGGACAGTGCTTTCACTGATTCCACAGTTGACTTGGCTGATCAGGGATTGGAAATTGGTATCGTTAGGCAGTTCCCCTTCACTTCGAGTCTTCAGCGTATGAGCGTCATCACTAGGACACTAGGAGCCAATCATTATGATCTCTACTGCAAAGGCAGTCCGGAAATGATCTTTAGCCTTTCGAAACCAGAATCCAGTAAGTTATTGAAAACACTAAAGGCCCTGGCATGCTTGAATGCAATCGTCGACGCTCACGACCTACGTGACCTGCGTTCGACCATGTCAAGGCCTTAACTTGGAGACTCTATCCGAGTCTTCGAGAGTAATCTAAGATCTTAACCGATTGGTAAGCCAAGTTCCACTTCAACTAATTATGTTTAAATTATTTTTCAGTACCACCAGATTTTAACAGTGTTCTACAAGAGTATACTTCCGAAGGATACCGAGTGATTGCTCTAGCGCACAAGTCCCTAAACCGTCTGACGTACGCAAAGGTCCAGCGAGTTGTTCGAGAAGTTGTCGAAGCTGACTTGACTTTCCTGGGCTTCGTGATACTTGAGAATCGACTGAAACCCGAAACAATGCCTGTGATATCCGCTTTAAATGCAGCTAGTATCAAAATTGTTATGGTTACTGGTGACAATATGCTAACCGCACTATCCGTCGCTAGAGATTGCGACATGCTGAAGCCAGGAATGCCTGTTATAGCGGTGGCCGCAATCTCGCAGCAAAATCAAACTAAACCTCAGGTATACTTCACTAGAAGCGATAGCCAAAATAGCCCGATGTCTCCCAACGGTCAAGGGGATCTCAGCGAAATGACCGACATAAATAGTGTCGTTAGCCTGGAAACTATTGAGAGCGGCTCTTTCACGAATCATCAGACTGGGAATGATTTAAATTATCTTTCCGACAAGTAAGTATTTATGAATTTTGAAAAATAGATGTCGGTGCTTCATTTCGACAGGATCAAAGAACTAAGAAAAAATTCGTTGGTGTTACACGGATCTGTAAGGTTCACTTTTCTCATTAACATAATTCATAGTAGATGCAACAATCATGATAATTAAAAGTTGATTCGAGAAGAATAAAAAAGACTCCTAGATTTCAGACTTAAAAATCATCAGTGCTCCCTCTCTGAGGAAGAAAAATATTTGCTAATTAATCATAATGAGGAAGCAAAGTGATCATCATATAAGCACCATACAATTGTAAATACAAAGTAGAAACACAAGAGATCGAATTCACAGCTCTATAAAAAAAAGCTTTTGCTCTAGAACATTTTCAAAATGCAGTACAGGTGTTGAAATTTAAAAATAGTCAAACTTCTTGTTAATACAAGCATTTTTTGAAGTTCTGTACTTTAAAGTTGGATGCAACAATGGACTAGATAACGCTATTTTTCGTATTCCATTTAATAGTTCCAGACCAAAATTGTTTAAAACAATAAGTAAACTCATTAGATTCAGAAAATTTACAGATCAATTTACAGATCAAATCAGAATCCGCTAAAATTTTTTTCTGATCAGCTATACCTAATTAAAGTCGAAGGTCGCCGATTTGTTAAACCTACTTTAGTTTGGTACCAAACTCGAACCGTATATTTAAGATTTTTGATGTAAATATTTGGACTGGGTATGGAATACAGAAACTATTCTTCTGCCTTTCAGGGTTTATCATTCGAAGAACAAATATGTCTTCGCAATGACTGGAAAGACTTGGGCTATGATCAAACAACATTATCCAGAGTTGATACCAAAATTGGTGACAAGGGGAGCAATCTTTGCGAGAATGTCTCCTGACCAAAAGCAACAACTTGTTCAAGAACTGCAGGCTTTAGGATATTACGTAGGTCAGTAAATTAAACATCTTGTATTTTACTAAAAGAGCAAACGTTCTGATCTTCAGAAAAAATTTTAAAAGGTACATAATTATGAAAATACTTTTTTGGGATAGTTTATCCGCAAGAGGTCATCTCAACTTTAGAAAATATGGAAAATACTAAGTATTTCTTTACAAAAATCAAGATAGAATATCATTGGTTATTAAATAATCGGAAAAGATCCGGAAACGCTGGTCACTCCTTCATAAAGATATACATAAATAATTCACAACATATAAAGTTTTAAAAATATTAAAAAGTGTAAAATTTATGTCTATGTGTGTTCATGGACTATATTCGACTATATTATCCCGTACAACACGGGATATTCTATTTATGTCGAAGATATCCTATGAATATCTTGGAGATATCTGCTCGATATACGGAAATTTCTATATCCCTGGGATCCTGGGATGTTTTCTGGAAGTTTCTGAATATTTACGTTAAATATTTTAATGTTTAAGAAGCATCCAAAACCATCCCAGGATATCGTAGGGATATAGAAATTTCCATCTTGTTGAGATATCCAGCAATTAGCGAGAAAATATCTCAAGAATATCCGCAGGATATCTTTGGGCATAAATTGGATATCGTCCAATATCCTGCTAACTGTAGAAACTTACATTGAATTCTAACAATGCACATGGCATTCAAGCAATTGACCGGATGGGTGCTATAATGGTGTTTTCGAATTTTCAGAAGTCACTTGTTTTTCGTTTATTCTTCATGAAGTTATGTAAAAAACAAATGGTAAAAATAAGTGACATCTAAAAATACAAGGACAGCACTACTGTGCCCAACCGCCCAATTAATATTTAATTGAATCAATTTACATTAAATTCTAGCAATTTATATTGATGTCCAGCAACTCAAATTTAATTCTAGTGATCGAAATTTAATTATATTAGTTTAAATAACGAATAATTCAGCTTCAACTCTAACAATCTATGTTGCATCTTATAGTGTTCATTAATGAATTCTAGCAAGTCAAATTACATTTAACTAAATAAAAATTTATCTCTAGACCGAATCCATTTCAAATCAGGCAGGATTCTGCACTCGAAATCGCAGAATTTTCTTTTAAAAAAACCCGTTTTTTTTTCTTAACCCTCTATAACTTTTGACCTAATTGAGATATTTATTATTTTCTTTTCGATTCTAATAGCGTTCATCGTATTCTTTCAAAATGCGCCGGAAAATTGAAAAAGGTTTAAAATTAACAAAATGACGACGGTTTTTTTGACAATATTAAAAATAGATTTTCTCAAAAAACACCTTTCAATTTTTGCCAATTTTTTTTGAACTCGTACTTTCATAATGAAAATATCTTGTAAGTTTTATGCTTGCTAAATAACTTTTGTAGCCAGGAGAATTATTTTTCCTTACAATCGCATTTTCTACATTTTCTTGAAAACAATGACAGATACGAGAAAAATTCAAAAATTACATTTTTAGGGGAAAAAAATTCTCCCGACCTCAAAAATGGTTTAGCCCGCATGTTTCTGATAAGATGCCTTTGTTCTATTAGTAGAAACTTTTAAAAAATATGTAGAAGAATAAAAAAGGTGGGGTTTTCAAGAAAATCTTTTTTATTTTTTTCTTCAAATGTTGAAAACATGAAAAAAATATATTTTCTGGAAAACCCCACCTCTTTTATTCTTCAAAATATTTTTGAAGCATTTCTACTAATAGAAGAAAGGCATCTTATCAGCATCATGCGGGCTAAACCATTTTTTGGGTCGGGAGAATTTTTTTCCCCTCAAATGTAATTTTTTAATTTTCCTTGTAAACTATGAAAGATATCGTAAAAGAACAAGAGACATTTTTCATAGAACTTTTTTAGACGTGCAAACTCTTATTTTAATATTTTTTCGTATCTGTCATTGTTTAAAAAAAAAAAAAGTAAAAAATTCAATTGTAGAAAAAAGAATTCTCCTGGCTACAAAAGTTATTTAGCAAGCATCAAACTTACAAGATATCTTCATGATCAAAGTACTAGTTCAAAAAAAATTGGCAAAAAACTTAAAGGTGGGTTTTTTTGAGAAAATCGATTTTTAATATTTTCAGAAAAACCGCTGCTATTTCGTTAATTTTAAACCTTTTCCAATTTTTCGGCGCATTTTGAAAGACGATGAACCCTTTTAAAATCAAAAAGAAAATAATAAATATCTCAATTAGGTCAAAAGTTGTAGAAGTTTAAAGAAAAAAATTCGAGTTTTTTGAAAAACAAAGCACAAAATTCAAATACAAATAACTTTTTAGAAATTTTTTTATGCAAATTGGAAAAATGCGTATCACCTAATTTCCTCTAAAACAACATATTTCGTCTCCGAGCGATTTCAAGTGTAGAACCCTGCCTGATTTGAAATGGATTCGATCTCTAGTGATTTTGAATTTATTTAATCGAGTTAAATTAATGATAGTTCATACAAATTCAATATTGATTCAAGGCCATTTTTTCAAGAATAATATGGAAAATGTTCTTCTGAAAATAATATTTTGATTGCTTCTCGAATTATCAATATCCATTAATTCTAAATCAGTCAATTTTAATTTTTACAGCAATGGTCGGTGATGGAGCCAACGATTGTGGAGCCCTAAAGGCAGCACACACAGGAATTTCCCTATCAGATACCGAGTCGTCAGTAGCATCTCCCTTCACCAGTCGAGAAACCAACATCTCCTGTGTCCTAACAGTGATTCGAGAAGGACGAGCCGCCCTAGTAACCTCCTTCGGAATCTTCAAGTACATGGCTGCCTACTCTCTCATTCAATTCGTTTCAGTGATTCTCCTCTACGGAATTGAATCCAACCTAACTGACTTTGAGTTCCTCTACATAGATCTTCTCATCATCTCCATCTTCGCCTTCTTCTTCGGCAGAACCCAGGCCTACGACGGACCGTTAGTCAAAACGCCACCCTTGAACAGTCTCTTCAGCACCACTCCAATCATCAGCCTCTTTATCCAAATCCTATTGGTCTCTTTCTTCCAATACATCAGCCTCTGGCACCTTCGACAAATGGAGTGGTTCGAACCTTTCCATGTATCCGCTACTGACAAAGACGATGTCGCATCCCTGGAGAACTACACCATCTTCATCATCAGCTCCTTCCAGTATATCATGATCGCTGTTGTCTTCTCCAAGGGTCCTCCCTACAGAAAATCACTCTTCACTAACTTTGGACTACTTTCAGCCTTCATCCTCCTCACCATGTTTTCAACCTACCTAGCCGTCTACCCCTTCGACTGGCTCCGAGATCAGTTCGAACTCCGTATCCCTGTAGATATGACCTTCCGCTACATTCTCGTCGGCTACGGAACTGTGAACTTCATCCTCTCCATCCTTGTGGAGCACTTCTTCGTGGAGTACCTCGTCTTCGGAAAACTGAGATATCTCTGGTTCAACGTTGACAAATCCAAGCGAAAGTACCTTGCCATAGAAAGGGACATGGCTCGGGATTTAAAATGGCCTCCTCTCTCCCAAGAACCTTTGCCGGAAGCGGCTCCTGATATACTTATCAGGCAAAACGTCACCGAGATCAAAATTGAAAAACGGATTCCTGAACCTTATGTCCCACCTACTGTTGGCTTCCTCAATAGTCCTGTAAGTGCTACTTTCAAGAGGTTCGGATCAGCGAGAGAAGTGACCTTGAATCCTCGATCTCTGTTCAATGATAGAAGAAATACTGTTTCGATGCAGACTGTTCCTTGCTTTGAGGATAAGGATTTGACTCTTAAACATCAGCAGCTGGAACTTGATGTGAAGAGGAGACATAATTCTGAGTCGGAAAATGGGATTAATCGGTGTGAGAGGCCGTCCAAGGTTCATAATACCAATCCAATTGCTACTTTGCCAAGGAATTCTGTGACTGGTCAACAGCAGAAACTTAGGGAATTTGAGGATGTTCTGGTGCACAACAGCGAAGACACTAAATTTAGATCCAATACTCAGAGTGTCCTTGAGCTTGATATCCTACCATCCTGAGATCCGGTGTCGCTCAGATTTCCGACTGATGAAAGAATCTGGTCACAATTTCGACAATGGTGCTATCATGCCCTGCTCGTCCCTCTCGAGCTTCACTTGTTCAATCAAGATTGCATTTATCGAGCCAGGGTACCTCTTGTTGTCAGATTCTGGTTTCTTTGTTAGCGGGAACACGAGCTAAGAGTTTGGGACGCATGCATATTCCCCAAATTTCAGTTGACCTTAGTTTCATTTGACCAACAATCAAGTTGACGAATTTGTGACCATTTTTATTCTTCCGAATTGACAAGTGGCATAAGGTCTATTTGTCGTAACTATCAGTTATCATAATTTCTATTGTGCCGAATTTTCTTGTGGAACGATTTTCACATTTCAGAATTTCTATTTTTCCGCATTTTTAGTTGCTATAATTTTCATTTTTCCGAATAACCTAATATTAAAATATTGCACGAATCGACAGTTCTCACAATTCTTACTTCACTGAATTGGCACGTAACAGAAATTTAATTTGTCCTAAATTTAAATCCAGCTAAACAGAATTTTTATTTGAATTTCGCGCCATTATTTTTAGGCTGGATTGTTTCTAGGACAAATACAATTTCTGTTACGCAACACGGTGAACTGGTTATATGAGAAATGGCAATTCGTTTAAATGAATATTAGATCATGTGAACATTCGGAAAAATGAAAATGGTGGGAAATAAAAATTCGGAACAATAGAAATTAAATCAAATGTGAATTAGGAAATTCGAAAATATTTAAATTATGCAAAATGTAGATTCGGTATAATGGAAATTATGATAACTGGTAGCGAGGATAAATAGAGATTATGTGAGTTGACAATTAGAAAAAATGACAATGATGACTAATGACTCACATTGGTTTCTAGCAATAAAAATTAATTTATAGCACTTCAAATTGATTTATAACATTTTAAATTGAATTCAAGCACTTCAGATCGATTTATGACAATTTAAATTGATTTTTAGCAGCTCACGTTGATTTTTATCAATTCGGATTCATTTCTAACGATTCAGATTGATTTTTGGGAATTCATATTGAATTCTAGCAATTTATATTGATTTCTAACCATTCATATGGAATTCTAGTAACTCACATTACATCGTGGCAATTCACGTGGAATTCTAGTCATTCACGCTCAATTAGAGCAATTCACGTGGAATTTTAGTAATTTACATTTAATTCTAGCAATTCAAACGTAATTCTAGCTTAGTTCATATTGTGTTCCAACAATTCAAATTGATTTCTGGAAGTTCACATTGATTTTTAGCAATTAAAATTTCACTCAGTGAAGTGGATATTATTACAAATGGCGATTCGTGTAAAGCAATATTAGATTATGTGGAAATCCGAAAAAAAAAGTTATGGCAAATTAAGGATTCGGCATAATAGAAATTAGGGTAACTTATTACTTAAATTATGAGAAAGGGAAAATAGAGATGATGACAGTTGACAATTCTAAAAAATAAAAATGATGACAAATGGTTGTTCGGCAATTTGATTTTCGGTCAAATGAAACTTAGGTTAAATAGAATTTGGAGAATATTCGTGCACCAAAGGAATTTGTATATATTACATCCATACATGCTTATATGTTATTGTTGTTAGTCTCCCTTTTTTAAAATAGAGTCTTTTTAAATTAGAGATATCGATTGCAGCGTAGTAAATTTTACTGCCTTTGATTTTACCTCAATTGGCATGAATTCTTGATCGTGAAGTAAAATCTACTACGGTGCGAGCTACTTCAGAGTCCCCTTTTTATTAGTATTGCAATTTCCCTCCCAAGAAAGTATTATTATTATTGTTTATCTAGAAGAAAGTTATTTTTGACGTGACTCTTTATAGACATAACGATAGATGCCTGTTTGTTTTTGAAATATTTTCTACCCTTCATAGGCCTGGTGCCGAATTGTTAGTCTGGGTCTGCTGGGATCAGCTCAACCCTAAATAAATTAATAAAGTAAGTCTGTGTGTTGAGAGGATTGGTTCATTTCGCCAGAAGCGTATTCACTAGATTAAAAACTTAATCACTCTAGTGATATATCAGTTTATAGAACAATTTAAAAAAGGTTATATTACCTATTTATACAAAATAAATAATGGAAATAATCTCTTAAAATTTTGAAGATTTCTATACCTGTGTACCTTTATCAAAAAATCTATTGATACTAAAAAGTGAAATGAATCAAGCTTCCTATAAAGTTTAACCAAACGTTTTGAAGCTTTAAATATTTATATAATATATATCATATTATCAAATATTTAACAATATGGGCTATTTTGACCCCAGCAGACACAGCGGACGGAAAAAAAGTACTTTTTAGGTTGATGAGAAACTGTATTATCTCTGGTTCCGCTTGTCGGAAAAACAACATATGTATAGGAAACGTCTAGCAAATAATATTATAACGAAATATATAATTATATATGTATATTAAAAGGAGACGTCAGCAAAGTTTTACAATTTGCTGATCGTCGCGCAAGCACGTGGAGAATTAGGTAAATTTATTATACAAGATTAATGTGTACTTATACACGCAAATGTATACTTAATCGTATCACCAAGCACTGATGGTGACGTCATGGATTTATGTTGAGGAGTAGCGATTGTCGAATAAAGTATATTTGTAACGCAACTCCAATTTTTGTGAGTTTATATATTCATTGAAACACACCCCTTTGCAGTCTACTGAATTACTTATGCATGCTGGAAGTTTATCTATTTGAGAGGAGAACTTTGGCAATTTCAAGTTTGCGCAAGTTTCTATCTCGTGGAGCAAATTTGTTATTGATTCCTCGAGATTCTCGTGTTAGGGGAAAAGTTAGCTTCCATTACACAACTGAGTTTTAATAGTTTACTTAGTATTATTATGTATACTACTTACGTAGAAAATATTTTGTTAAAATTTAATCACAAGTAGTTTTTTTTCTTGATAAGATTTCTAAAATAACTAAATACGAATGAGACGTATTCAGTAAATATCATAGATTACCATTTCCTGCCTGGAAAACCTAGAATTGTCAGGGAATTTTTTTTACAGTTGCATTTTTTTGAGACCGTACTTATATTTTTTTAAATTGCAATCTAAAATTGAATAAAAATGATTCTTCATTTGTAAAAGTAGCTTTATATTACTGTATTGAACTATTTTGTTTTCTTTTCTGTTTGAAATTAATTGTTTTATCTGAAAATTTAACTATGCCAGTCGAATATTCCAACATTTTAGTTAAAAATGCATATCTGGTTGAATATTAATATTCAATTTTTGGTTGAAAAATTATCTTTCTTAGTTGAAAATTCGCCTTTTTTGATAGAAATTAATTTTCTTGGTTAAAAATTCAATTATTCTAGTTAAAGATTCATAATTTTAGTTGAAAATTCGTCTTTTTGGTTTAAAATTCAACTATTACAGTTAAAGATTTATATTTTAGTTAAAAGTTAATCATTTTGATTGAAAATGTAACTATTTTTTTTTAATTAGTTTTTTTCTAGTTGCAATTTTTTTTACTCAAAATGTAACTATTTCAATTGAATATTCCGTCATTTTAGTTTCACATTCATCTCTTCGTTTGAAAATTAATTTTTCTAACTGAAAGTTGA
>CAKNYM010052387.1:510641-524173 GCA_932195095.1 Andricus curvator
TTTATTATTTTAGTTGAAAATTCATCTTTTCAGATGAAAATAAAAGTTAGTGGTTGTAGATTAAACTCAAATTCATCTTTCCGGTTTAAAATTGATCTATTCCTTTTGAAAATTCATCATTTTCGCGAGCATTTTCGTTGAAAATTCATCACTTTTGTTGAAAATTGTTTTTTTTTCTGGAAATTTGATTATTCCATTTTTCGTTGAAAACTGATCTTTTTTAGTTAAAAATTTAAATGTATGGTTAAAAATGGATCTTTTTCTTTAGTTGAAAATTCAACTATATGGTTGAAAATCAGCATCTTTTTTCTTTGAAAATTCAACCATTTGGTTGAGAATTCATAGATTTTTTTTAAAAATCGTCTTTCTGATAGAAAATTAATCTTTCATTAAAAATTCAACTATTTCGTTAAAAATTCATCTATCTTGTTGAAAATGCAATATTTTAACTTAGGAATTTGAATCGGTTCAAATTTAATTTAGTATATAGTACCCACATTAATTTTACCTTAATATACACTGAATTTCAAGTATAATAAAATAAGGTAAAATTTGTTTAAAATTATTATTTAAATTCATGGCCTTTAGAGACAAATTCAAGAAATGATTAATTATGTTTTCAGTACTATTTAATTATTTAATTAATCTATGGTTCTAATATTCAATATTTAGGAATAATTTTTAATATAATTTGTCAAAACTTTCTAAATTAAACATATTAACTGAATCCCTAGAAACTGAAAAAAACATCTATAATAAACTCGCGAAACTGTATACTATATACAGTATATACTATACAGTGTATGCATATACCGAGTCGATTGTCAGGGAATTGTCAAGGAATTTTTTTTCAGGATTTGAGTACACTGTAAGAAATTTCTCGGGGATTTTTCCTAAAATTTTCGGGAAGTTAATCACCCTAACATTGCGGAAATTTTCCCTAACATTTCACAGGGAAAATTGAGAGCAGCAATCTACACGAATGTTAAACAAATATTTGTACTTCAACTAGCAATAAGAAACATTAAAATAATTTCAAATTTCAGAGCTAAAAAAGAAAAATCTGTGAAACTTGTAAAAACTTTTAGCTTTTTAACTGAAAATATTTAAAAATGACTGGAGATTTTCGGAAAATTATTTGGAGCATAAAACTTGTAGAAACTTTTATTTTTATGGGGAAAATTTTTGTTGTTGAGTAAGTACTTTTTTAGGCAGGTACCAATTCTTAAAAATAAAGTAGTTTTCGGGGCTATGGGGTAAAAACTTTTTTTTAAGATTGGTCGAAATCAATTCCTCAAATATCGAAATTTAAAATACTTTCTAAGTAAAACATCTTTTTAAATAAAGACAGCTACCCCATTTTTTTCAATAAAAAAATGGTGTTACCTCTAAAAAATGTATTTCAAACGAAAACTCATTTTTTATCAGACAATTCCAATAATTTAACATGGAGTTCTAAAGTTGATAAAAAACGTTTAAAATCACATTTTCTCTCCTCTGATAAATTGTGAAACTTCTAAAATTATTCTTATATATTTCCTAATGTTATTTATTCTTCTTCATTTCTAGAAATAGCTTTTATAACTAAAGTATGAAAATTATAATGAATAAGTAAAGAATAATAATAAAACACATTTTTTTCATCTTTGGTTCAGCATTTATTCACAATTCGGTCCTCATACACTGAATTCAGAATTAATTAATCGAAACTAATAATTAACTTACTCGTAGACTAGAATATTCAATATTCATAAAGGTCGACGGGCTGAGAAATTGCACGTTACATTCGCCCTTAGTATATTATATTATATATTTCAATCTCAATAGGAAAATCGAATCCGACGGCATGTTCTTCGTTAAAGTGGCACGAATTCCTTCCATTAATCAGATTTCGTTCTATACATGCATATAACTATATGTATAAATCAATGAATTGATCCTTCGCCCTTACAAGTTATGTAACTACATTATGAGTATTTTGCTGGCAAGATGAGCATAGCTCAAATAAAATAAATGCATACGAAATATGCATCCATTTATAGTAATCAAATAATACATTTTATACTAAGAATTATATTTTTATACATAAATAAGATGTGCAAATTGGCATAGAAAAAACACAAATCGTAAGCGTGTTCAAAAATCTTCAATTGAGCAAATTATGATTCTTTTCTTATGGCACGTTCAACATTTTATCCAAAAATTTATTTTCACAGTTAAAAATCATTGTCTCAGTGACTAATTCAATGTACGAACGAAGTTTATCATTATTATTAAAATTAGAGCACGGAAAATTGCCAAAAAGATCTTGAAAGACCTTGAAAAGATTTTTTAATTTTCTTTACAAGAATATTTATTATTTTAAATGTCTGAATTGACTAGTTTTACACATTTTGGCATTGCTAATATCTGCACGTTACTTAAAAAAATAATACCTTATTATCTCATTTAAGAGAAACGTTCCATCAAAAAAATTGACTAAAGGAACCTGTTTGTTTTAGTATTCAATTGGCTATCATTAGCTACTCGTGATAAATTAATTAATAAAAAATATTGTTCTACCCCTTATACCATCTAAAGCTTACTTCTCATAAAAAGGTTCTCATAGAGAGCCTTATAAAAATTTCTCCCTCTTCATTGCATTCATAATTTCCGAAGAAAGTATTAGATTCTAATAAAGTAGTAGAATTGTAAAAAGAGGTTGCACCCTCTTTTGAGATTAATTCCACCCTTCATTTTTTGATAGAGCTCCATATCAGGCACTGGCAATATTATAGTAATATATCAGTTACATTTATATATAGTATAATGGTTATTGATCGTCAGCAGTTGTTTGAGTACACAAGATCGCTGCCTCGGAACATCGCCTCGATCATCGACTTCCGGTTGAACTTCCCTCCTCTTGACTTCATAATAGCAAGGAAGTGTTGATATCTGTTCCACGCGGTCACGGAGGCTGCCTCGTTTTCCGGTCCACCGCTTTCACTCTTGAACTTATCGGCCACTTCCGGCCACTGATATGTTGCTGCCGGAGTTTGACAATCACTCTCTGTGTCCGGAATCATCTGCAATTTTAGATAACAATTATTTAGTGCTAAAATATACATCTTGTCAAGTATAGTTTTATTAACAATCCAGTTGCCACTCAGGACGTTTACTAATTTTCGCCCACCAAATACCCGATTATTTCTGGTTGTTTCTGGTTATAAATATAAAATCTCCTCTTACTAGAATTAATATTATTAATTTTGAACAAAATTATATTTTTGTAATTTATGGTGTCGAGTAAAAATGAATTCAATTAGATAACAATTGCTTCAGACATTTTGGCACACAATGGAGGCTCTGTTCAGTTAATTATTCAGTTTTATTGGTGAATATTTCTTATTGTTAGATACAATTTTTAATCTCTTTGGTAATAGCGATTAATTCATCATTAATGATTGTAGAGACGTAATTACAAAAAATATTCTTAGTTTTTTATTATGACAGTTAATTTATAATTACATGTGTTTATAACATAGTTAATATTAAATTCAATTAGTATTAAAATAAGTAATATTTTTAATGTTTTTATATAATACCTCTTTAATAACTCTCCAATAATTAATCGCTAATACCAAAGAAATTAAAAACTAATAAACTGTATGTTAATTTTTTGTTGGAAATCTTCAAAATTCTACATTTAGTTTTCAATTTTTTGAAATCTTTACAAGTTTAAAACAATTTCAAACCTTCGAAATGTCTCTTAAACTTACTCGAATTTCTTCTGAAATTTTGTCATCATGTAAAATTGGAAAATTCAGGTTTAAAATCTTTTATATTCCTTTTCGAAATTTTACGAAATCGTTAAACATTTTTTGAAGTTTTTTTCAATTTTCTCTTAGCTTGCATTTTTCAAAATAAAAAATCATATACAATTTTCCCATGAGTCTAAAGAAAACTTTTTTATTCTCTTGTCACCTTTCAACATTCTTAAAACGTTTCTAAATTTTGTTTTAAAATCTTAAAAAAAACATTTTGTTTTACATTTTTTGAAATCTTTTCAAGTTTTAAATTGTTTTTAAAAGAGACGAATTTTCAACAACATATTTGAATCTTCAACCAAAAAGATTAAATAAAAATTTTTTTTTTCAATTAAAAGTTAAATTTTTACCAAAGGAGACAAACTTTCTACAAAAAGGTTTAATTTCTTAACCCGAAAATATGAATTTTCAAAAAAAAAAAAAATTTTAAACCAAATAGTTGAAGTTTCAACCAAATAGATAAATTTTCTTCCAAAAAATACGAATTTTCGACGAAATAGTTATATTTTCAACAAAAGAGATGAATTTTCAACTAAAATTATGACTTTGAACAAATTAGTTGAATTTTCAACCAAAAAATACGAATTTTCACCAAAAAATGTAATAGCCCATAATAAAACTAGAAAAGATTTTAATTTTAAGTCAAAAAGAGTTATTTTATTATGCAAAACATGCGAAAATATTACTTTAAAAAAAAATCATTTTCAACCAAGTAATTAAATTTTCTACCAAAAATCCCATTTTTAACAAATTACACAAATTATCAACTAAAAAAAGATCAATTTTTTACCAAAAATAGATCAGTTAAGCAAATGAATTTTCAAACGACAAAAAAAACCGAACTTTCAACAAAATAGTTTAATTTTGCAAAAAAAATGAATTTTTAACAAATTGCAGTTGAATTCAACAAGAAAATACTAATTTTAAGCAAAATAGTTTAATCCTACACCAAAAAAAAAAAAAAACAATTTATAACCAAACAATTGCATTTGTAACCAAATACGTGAAATTTCTACCAAGAGAAGAATTTTCAATCATCCTTTAAACTGACTCGAATTATTCCTAAAAATTGGAAAAATTATATACATAAAAAAATAATTTTAATTGAATGTTAAAATTGAATTATAAATTAAGAATTGAATATAAAACTCCATATATTTTTCGAAATTTCTAGAAATCTTTTGCATTTTTTTTAATTTTCTTTAAAAATATTTCAAAATCCACAGTTTCCAAAACTGTGAATGTGATACTTCTATATATGCTTAGAGGTAGCTTCGATTTAAAATATTGAGGAAGCCCCCTGATTGTGAATATCAAGGATACTTGTTAAGAACGCGATCGTTTATTGTTTAAACGATTTTTTTAAAACTAACACAATATTTCTCAGAAAATACTATAAAATATTTTTCTGAAAGTTCAGGCCAAGATAAGACAGGACACGTACTCCACACTGGAAAACAAAATTTTCGACAAATTTAAAACTTTGATTTTTATATAAATTTAAAAAATGGCCTTTTCTGACAACTAAATATATGTACAATATTCTAGATAAATTTTCAAAAAATGCTATTTTGTCATTTCTATATAAAGCAAAGGTTTATCTTTATCGACCATTTTTTCAGCGTGGAGTAGGTATGCTGAAAATCAATTTCAATTTTTTCAAAATTTTTCGGTCCAATAGGTGTTGAGATATCTAAATTTGCAAATACGTCAACTTTAGTGCAAAGTTAATTGAAGGGTGTCACAGCAAAACCATGTAAGTGCGATAAAAATTTTTTCAGGAGAGCAAGAAAGCGTTCTCAAAATTCGAATTAAGCATTTGCTAGATCTCGCGTTTCATGCTAGATAACGATTTATCTCGCGTTTGCGCTCGGATATTTATATAATAGATTTATTTATTTAGCCCCGTCAAAAAAGGGATAAAGCTAAATTTATAACTATTTTGAAAAGCTACAATTCTTCTTTTAGACTTTTTACGTATCTCGCGTCTTTTGGCGTAATATTGGAATTTTCTGTTTTTGCATTGCAATTTCGATAAGTAAATTTAAAACGACGATTTCTTCCGACAAACGATTAAAATAAATTTCTTAGGATTTTTTAAAAGCAACAATTCCTCATTGAGACTTTTTCCCGTATATCGTGTTGTTTGGCTCAAAATTTGAATTTGTGATTGTCTTCATAGTATTGGGTGACCGTTCAGGAATACTGCGTGCTGTTGGCCCGTCATGGGTGTGGTGGGCCCACATTGGTAGTAAATATCCACCTAGAAACACTACCCGAATCGGGTAAGTGAGGCAATGAACTTTCGAGTTCGAACTGCTATTCAATTTTTTTTTTTTCAAAGTATTCTCAATAAATAAGATCAAAATGACAACACCTATCAGAAAAATGGTTAGAAGAAATTTTTTAGGTCTTTTGAAAAGCTACAAGTCTTCGGTTTTCCTTTTGTCACTTATCGACATTGTTCTTCCTTTTAGGACCCAAAATAAGTGTCCCAAAAATGTAATCCGTTCATTTTTTTATATTTATTGTGTTTGCGGACGGACGTACAGATCGTCATACAGTTAGACATACTCCATCCCCAAAACTTAATTTAGACTTCGGTCTCAAAATTTATTGAAAAACAAAGATGTGAAATTTTGGACGCTTCTAATACTTTCTCAATCAACTATGATAATGTAAAAAGTTGGTAAAAGTTAATACTTTTTGAGAAAAACATCGTCAAAAATCGACCTCCGTCATAAAACAATGTAAGTGCTATGAAAAATGTTATTTAACAAAAAAATTTTGAAACTCTATAATCAGCATAAAATATATCAGTGAAATACCAGAAACATGTTACAAGACAAATAAAAGACTAAAAACTGTATCATTTTAAAAATGTTTCAAAACTTAAAAAAATGATTTTGTCATAAACTTATTGGAAGACTAATAGCACAAAAACTAATAGATGATTTTCGAAAAAGAGCAATTATTTTTAAATTGTTTAAACAATATTTGTTTAAACGGTTTGTTTGAAAATGCGGGATACGAAAAAACTAATAGCGTCATTTGATTCAGCTAAAAAAAATACATTAAGTCTATGTGTGTTCACCACTTTTTAAATTACTCAATTGGTGACGCAGTATAAATAAACAATTACATGGTATAGAATTTATATTCATACTGTATAAAACAAATTGAACGTGGCAAAAAATTGTCCAATACCAAAATGTGCGGTGGAATTTGAAAGCATTCTTAAGCCAATAAAACGTGTTTCGAAAAAAGTGGGAAGTACCGGGTTATTCCGTGACACCCTTGTATTGTTTATAAAGCTGCTACATCTTAAAAATAATTAATTGTAAAAGAAATATGTAAAGGGTTTCAACAGGATTTTTTACGCCTGTTTCATTGCATTTTATTTTAAAATAAATTGTTGACCTTAAATTTCACTTTTTCGAATTTTGACCAGTTTTTTTATTTCTGTTTAGACTGAAAAGAAAACTCAGTTTTTTTCTTTAAAGAACCTCGAGGTTAAAAAATAGTATATGAATTAACTGTTTATCAAAATTAACGTTAAGTTATGAGGCGAACAAGAGTTGCTTTTTTAAGCCTAACATAACAATTTGAAAAATACGTGCTGTTTAATGTCTAATAATACGGATTTTTCCATTTCCCCTTTGCAAATATATGTCTCAAGTGTAAAACTATTTTCCCCATAAACTGACATCCCTAAACATTGAGGGCTGAAAACTGAAAATATTGTAGAATAAGGCACTCAAAACTGAATGCTATTACATTTTTCAATGTTCCAAATTAAAAATTTCAAAGTCGAATTTTTCAAAATTAATTTTAAAAAATTGAATGTTTACGCCTAAAAATATGAAAAAGTGTACTCTACTGTACGACAGAAACCCAGAAATTGGGGGGATTAATAAACTAGGAATAGGTTCCGCGTTCCAATAATGAAGTATTAAGTATAATAAACAATAGTCAAGATAAATAAATCACCTTCTGAAATTTTGAACTTTAAACCCCTTAACCCCAATTAATGACAATAACTGTACCTAAAATGATATAAAATTGAAATTCATTAAATATTAATACAATGTTTTCGTAGGGTGTAGTACAACCCTGTAACTCTCAGTCTCAACACCCTGAAATCAATACTCGAAGAGCGTTACACAATATTACTAAGGATTCTCCCGTATCCCGATTTATGATCAGAATCTCGTCCTGTTGAAATTGTACCTTATAAAAAGGAAATGAGATACAGGAAAAATGTTTTCTTTTCTTTCAAAAAAAGTTTCCAAATGTGACATATTACAAAGAAATAAAAAGCAAAATAAATTCAATATCATAAAACAAAATGTCGAATTTTTAATCTAGAAACCCTCTATATATTTATTTATAATACTGATTATTGTAATTATATTATTTATAATTATTATTTTATATTTTAGGACATACCTTGTGTTTACTTTGAAAGCTGACTCCTTGGAACTCTTTCAGAAGAACTTTCTTCCACCTTGGAGTTTTGGGACTCAAAAAATTGAAATTTTCTAAAAACGTAGAATATTTTCCGGTTAATTTTGAATTTTAGTATTTATTCTAACGTTTACCGCGTTCCCTGAGCGAAGAACGACTGAAACGGACTGAACCGAAAGAAAAGCGACGCTGTGCATCAGCTGGGGTCGCGGTGACGCCCCCTCTGCGAGAATTGCCTGGAGCCCACATGTGGGGGCCATATGGGGCCGTTCGTGACACAACGAAGGTTTCCATCTCTCTTTTTGTTTGGTCAGTCTGAACCCTTCGATGAAACAGCCCTGGGAGTGCTTCCGGCTTCCGGCTGTTCGCGTGCCATTCACACCTTCCCCAATTTTTGTGGGCTTTCCAGGCCCCAGAAATTCCAAACAGACCCAAAGTGGTCTCTACTCGAAAATAAGGCCCAAATGTGAGATGAAACGTACTCAGGGTTGTTGCCTTGATATATTCCGATATTCCAATTTCAAAATTTTTTTTTTAACTTTCGCAGGTTTTTTTGTCTTATCTGGGGAAAACTTAATGCATGGTTTTTGAAAACATTTTTGGTCTAATATCCAAACTAAATCTTGTAAAATTATTGATTTCTTTTGGTGATGCACGACAAGACAAAAATTTCTTGATACTTGCTTGTTAACTCTTGATATTTTGAAACTCTTGAATTTGTGAAATATTAAAATTTAGTTGTTTTTTCTTGGCTTGGCGTATCTTGTCAAGAAAAGTTGAGATCGAGCGAGCAAGAATCATCACTCTTAACTTTTTTGAACTGTCAAAGAATAATTTTATAGAGAGATTACTTTCCGAAAAGAATCGTTTTTTACATAAGAAGAGAAGAATATTCAAAACAGCAGAAACTAAAATGTAACTATAAATACTCTACAATCTCTACATCTACATCTACATCTACATCTACATCTACATCTACATCTACATCTACATCTACATCTACATCTACATCTACATCTACATCTACATCTACATCTACATCTACCATTTTAAAAAATATTAAAATTATATATTTACATTTACAAAAGACGTCAATTTTAAAAATAGTCCTTAGTTTTTCAAGACTGTCTTGACTTCTCCAGATTCTTGACTACCACTGACAAGATTAATATCTTTTCTTCACAGACGATAAAAAATATCGATCTTGTAGTATCACTAATCACTAATATTTTTAATTAATATTAAAAAAGAAGAGAATCGATTTGAATTTTTGAAAAAACTCTGGTCTGGAAAAGTCATTACAAATGTTGATAATTTATATCTTTACAGTTTACATATAGAAACTTCAAGTTGTTAGTTTCAATTTCAAAGAATCGGGAATTATTATATTTAAAATTCTATTTGTTAAAAAAACTTCTTATAATTAAATTTTTTTCAAATTCGGTTCAGCAAAGTAAAGTACAGATTTTTCACTTATTATTCAGTGAATTTTATTTTGATCGCTCAGTGGACGAAAAGAAATTTAAAATTCCAACATTTTCTAATTCTAATTTTAAGCGTTTGTAAATCTTGAGGCTTCTCATAACATAGATTAAACAATTAAGTCTTTCAACACGCATTTCCGGTTAGAATTCAAAGTTGAAAATTAATGTTAAATTTAAAGAGTCTTTTTTGAAGGACATTCTCAAGTTGAAAGATTTTATAATTCAATAAACTGAAGAAAAAAACTAAAATACGTGTATAAGGGGTTAGTGGTACTGGATCATGATATTTTTTAATAGTCTAGGAATGAGATTAATGCACTCTAATACGTTTTTTACAAGGTGTAGTTTGATCATCCAATCTTTTTTAATGTGTGAATTAATATAAAATGACTGAGTCCTTTTTTCTCAGTGAAATTTCATTGATTCAAATTAAAAGAGATGACAACTCGTATTATCCAGTATGGACTGGTATTCGTGGTATTCGCAGTACTGACAGGTCTCTCCGACTTAAATTTGAAAGTATTCTAGGGAAGAATTTAAATTTCAAGCTTACAAATTGAATTGAAACTGTTTTGAATTTTTTTCAAAACGCTCGTAAATACATTTTTTTCAAATTTGGTTCAACTGAAATCTGATGTCTGGAACAAAATGACTCGAAGTTATTGCTTAAACAAAACACATTTTATGGTATACAAAATAGGGGAGTGGGGACTACAGTAGATAATCTTATAACTAGTAATTTTTCAAAAAACTAGATGAAATTCTAATTACTAATCAAATCATGAATTTCTAAAAATTATGTAAAGAAAATATCGAGAATATTATATAGTGTATGCGGTTTTTCTTATTATTAATGGATCGAAATTTTATGGTTGATCAGTCTCTATAGGCTTGAAAATGTTCTCTCACTTAATTTCAAATATCTTGCAAAATATAATTTGGAAATAGAACATTTTTTTATTTCGATTTCACCATCATTATAGCCATTAGAGCCCTTTTTAAGGAACCGAATAGGTATACATATATGAAAATATATAATAACAGGTACTGATCGATGGATATTGTTAAATGTAGGAATGATGAAACTCAAAATAATATTTGTAGTTGATTCAATACCAACTTATTCCGATTTTTTCATTTTTCAAATTGAAAACAGTAATAGCGTCGATAGGGGTAAGCGTGATACAAAATTGCATAGCTATAATTTGATTAATAATATTTCAAATGGATGTTTGCTTTAAATTTTTTGTCATTTATAAAAATATTAATGAAAATAAAAAAATAAAAATTTGTCATCAAAGGTTCCGTGATATTGAAAGATTTACCTATCTTAAATTTTAGTATGATTTCTGAATGGTTTTAAAAATTATTTGTCTGTGAAAATGTATATATTAAAATGTTATTCATTATTATCATGAATTTACATTTTTATTACAAAAATAAGGTTTATTAACCTTTCCAACTAACATCGAACTGTTGTCAGATTTTCGTATTTCACAATGAAAAAGAAAAACAAAAAACGGATGTCACACTTACCCTAGTCTGCTTTTTAATTGTCCTGTCAGAATTCATCATTAAAAATATTAAGAGTGTACACTTTTCTCTTGTGAACTCTTTTATTCTCAAAAAACAGAATTCAAAAAAGGACGCTAATAAAAAATCTCACTCTTTCCTTATTCTTTTTCCGTCTTTTTTATACTACTGAACTAATATGTTTCGAAGTCAATTTGGAATTCCTCATCAGGGATTATATAGGGAAACTACAGTTTCTCGAGGGGGTCCTCGAGAGACCTAATGGGGGAATTAATGGAACCCAAAAAGAAAATCCGACTTTTTTTGTGGGTGATTCAAAAGCAATCTATTCAGATTATTCAATTTTCCATTTAGGAAAAGAAAACAATCCAAAATATTTAGATACATTTCTGAAAAATTGCTAAAATTCATGACATTCTTTTTTTTAAATTTTTTAAATAAAAAGAAAGATTTCTTACAATAAAATTGAGGTAAAACTATATGTATACTCAATTTAAAGAAATCTTAAATTATTCATAAGCAAACCCTGCAGATTGGAAAGAATCATGAGTTTAGTGTCTCTATTTAAAAATTTTAAATTAAAATTGAAAAGAATTCCATTTTATCATGAATAATTTTTGCAAAATAAGCAGGGAAAAACAAGGCTATCAATTTAAAAAGGGACCTCTCAAGATATAACAAAGTATGGGATAGAGTAATTAATTGGTTAAAGTAATTTTCTTTGACTTGATGATAGAATAATTTTCTTTTCTATTAAACATTCAATTTCTCAATAAATAATTTTGATTATATCAAATTTAATTAATTTTCAATTAATATTTTCTTCACAGGTTATATTAATTTTTTCATACCTTTAGTTATTCCCTATAAATAATCCCTGATGAGGAGGTCTAAATTGACCTCGAAACATGTTGGTTCTCCTCGTAGTATAAAAAAGACGGAGAAAGGAAAAAGTGAGAGGTTGGTTTTTGGTTTACTTTTTCCCCTTTTCTCCCTCTTTTTTCATTATGTTATTTTTGTCTCTATGAGCCGAAAAGTGAAGTTGCTTTTGAATTTTATTTTTTGATTATGAATTTCTTCCCTGCTTATTTTACAAAAATTATTCATGATAAAATGGAATTCTTTTCAATCTTAACTTAAAAAAATCTGCCCGCTTCGCGGGCACATTCTCATGGCGCGCTTGGCGCGCGGCTCGCTTCGCTCGTCAGTTTGAGCGCGCCTAAGGCGCGCGACTGTTGGATCTCGCGCTTCGCGCTCGATCATATATTTATCTCGCGCTTCGCGCTCGATTATGTGTTCACCTCGCGCTACGCGCTCGGGCGTATTTGCATCGCGCTTTACGCTAGGCTCCTCTAGATTTTTGAACTTCGTGTTCGACTTCGATGAAAAGAAAAGGTTTGTTTGCAAATATTATAAAATTATCAAAACCTCTACATATTAAGTGATTGTTAAATTTATTTTTATTTTAGACTGAAAAGGAACTTTATTTACTCAAGGTTCTATCGACCTTAAGGGACAAATTCTCATCCAGACACTCGCGCTTCGCGCTCGATATTTGATTTGAAAATCATTTGAACCGTATGATAGAAAAAAAAAAGTTTGAGCGCACTTACGGCGTGCGATTTGGTAAATACACTGAGCGCGCACTTTGTGCTTCGTGTTATATGTTCTTCATATACAAATTACTAAATTTGTATTTGATTTCAAATGAAAAGTAATGATATAATTCAGGCGACAAATTTTATTAGTTAACATTTTATTTTAGCTTGTGCCGTTTATCAAAAAAGTTAATTTTTTCATTTTCAATATATTCTTACCACAAAAATTGATTACGGGTGTGTAAGTCTTTTTTGAATGCACAATTTTTGTTCATTTATATGTTTTCGTACCTTGCATTGTTTTTTCCAAAATTTGATTTTTTTTACTGTCAATGTTATTTTCACGAATAAAACAAAAACCACGCATCCTATCGAAACATGATTTGTAACAAATTTGTACCTCTTCCTTGGGTGAACAAATGTTGTTCTTTCCATTTTTTTCGTAGCTCGTGTTATTCGTCTAAAAATTTGATTTTTCTATTTTCAATGCTGTTTTTTACGAATAAAACAAAAACTACGCGTCATATCAAAAAGTAAATAATAAGAAATTTGTAGATCTTTTTTAGGTGCACAATTTTGGTCAAATGATCTTTTCTCGTATCTTGCATAGTTTTACAGCAAAATGGCTTTTTTGATTTTTCATT
>CAKNYM010052387.1:542642-561830 GCA_932195095.1 Andricus curvator
CATTTTTTCGAAAGTTATCGTGGCTACAGACAGACAGACAGACAGACAGACAGACAGACAGACTACAGACTACAGACAGACAGACACCTTCGTAAAAATCGTTTTTTCTGACTCAGGAGGTCTCAAAACGTGGAGATTTGATGAAAACCGACTATGTCAAATTTAACATAAAATAATACCTTCTCATTAGAATGAGAATGTAATAAATATTAATTTATTTCAGTGAAACACCCACCAGCCACGCGTCGAGGGTTGCAGATGTCCGACACGCTTCTGTCTGTATCCAGTGAAATCGCACAATGCGAATAAGGCGCAGGTGGTGGAAGTATGGTTTGAAAACCGCAGAGATGTGGGATATTTAAGTAAGACCTTAGAACGTCTGTCGTTCCTTGCAAAAAAGGAGAAGACGTCTTGGTTTTATTACTTTTATTCGTTTTGACGATAGGGACGTGGTTGAATGTGCTCTCGATTAAGTTCAGAAACTCGTCCGTGAGAGACTCCTCGACGTGACTGAACTTTGCTATTTTTTGACAAATTGTACAAGAATTATTTCATTTTCCCCAAGAAGAAAACCATAACTCTACCCCAATCATCCCAAAATTCTGACCAATTGCGAAAAGTCCTCTTATTAAATTCCATATTTTTCCCGTCTAATCTTGAAACATTTAATAGGTATATAAAAATTATATTTATATTGCACAATATTATCACTCAAAAAAATGTCTGGTTAAATCAACCAGAATATCTGGTTAATTTAACCGGAATTCTGGTTAATTCAACCATAATTCTGGTTAGTCTAACCAGAAAAAATAGTAAGGGCATATTTAACCAGAATTCTGGTTGATTTAACCAGACATTTTTTTGAGTGATGAAAAAGCAATTTGTAAAAGGAGACATTTTATAAATGATAAAAATCAACATTTATTTCCAATAGTTCTTTGTTCGTTGAAATAAATGTCTCTTCTTTGAACGGATAAAATTTCAAGGCAACGTTATTAATTATTAAATATAAATAACCTTAGGCGGCTGATATTATAAATTTATAATATCGCTCGCCTAAGGTTATTTATATTCAATGAAAACATGGCTGTATAGAAGAATATCTACAATTTGAGGTAACCAAGTCGTCCGTTTCGATATGTAATTCTTTTAGACATTTTCAATTACTTTAAACAATCTTTTAACGTTACTCCAATCTATTTGGATTTTATTATCGACATTGGTCCGACATGATATGTTGTATTTGTTCTTTCGCTTTAAAAAAAACATTCACACGTTTCTAACCTCTGTATTGCTCCCCTCCACAAAAGACCTCATTGAACCTGATAGAAAAAAAATCTATGTGAAATAATGCGGTCGTTGTCACGTAAATTCCAGAGTAAAACTCATAGATTTGTCTAATTTTAGAAAGTTCAATAAGGAATTCCTAATAGTTAGTGAGATCTGAAAAAATAGTTTTAATATTCCAGATAGAACCCAGCTCTATTTGAGTCTGGAAATCCAAGTAGGTTCTGTTTATGTAAAAACCTCATAAAAACCAACAGATGTGGGTACTTTACGAAATCTCAAAAAATTTATTTTGGAATTCCAGACAGAAACCACCACTTTTTCAGTTTGGAAATCACAATTGGTTACACAGTTATGTAAAATCCGAACAGAAACGACTTCATTTTGCAATGGGAAATCCAGATTGGTTACAGATATGTAAATTCCTCTTAGAAACCAGCAGATATTCTATCTGGCAAATTTTTTCCTAACAGGCAGGCAGATTGAAACTCTTTGAACCTTATAGATACTCATACAAATTCTATCCGGTTTAATAAGGTCTTTCGTGGAGGATCCTTAGACTTTTAAAGTATATATGGAGAGGGACTGGTACCAATCCGAAACGTCGACACATGTTTAATTGGATCTGAATGATAAAGGATTTTTTTACCGCAAAGCCGCAAAAGTTCTTATCAAATTTATTAATTATTATTCATCTATAAATGCTACAGATTTGATGTATTTCAATTTGGACTGTTTTTATTTCAAATACTCGTTTAATTCTCAGCATTCAAATTTCAAGTTCTTTTATTTTTAATATTTTCGTCTAGAATTGCTCAATTTTTAATAAATTATATTTTAATATAGAATTTTCAGAAAAATTTTCAATTTTTTACATTTTATTTTTAAATCGTTCAATAACCCGTGTAGAAAATTATCGGGAACTATTCTGGGCCATTCTAGACCGTCTCAAGACGGTCTATTATGGCGCTGAGTAGTAGTGAAACGTTTTTGTGTGGTCAATCGCTAGTCTGGACGAGCTAATCTAGCGCTAGATAGTCGGTCGTATTAAAATATATTTTAGATGGTTGACGCTAAAAATAATTTCAAAGAGTTTCCATCTGCTTGAAACATTTATATGAAATGAACTATTTATTTTGAATTTTTAATATTTGGAAAGGCCTCCGGCATAAAACAATTTATTCTCAAATGCTTCCTGTATAAAATTACTTAATTACAGATTTTCTAAATGTTTCGCAATGTTACTTTTTGAACGCTTATAAATTAAAAATTAAAATATTGTAACATTTCAATTTGAAAACCTTAAAAGCTTGACAAATTTACCAATTTTGCTCCCTCATAAAAGAAGCTTTGTGACTATTCAAATTTGAGAACTTCATTTTTTGACATATCTTGACAGAATTCAACCTCAGGAGTCCAAAAATGACGTTTTAAGGAAAATTCCATGTGTGTGTCAACATTATGCTATTTTTCAACGAAAATGTTTGAAGTTGATTAATTGAATATCGTGAGAATTAAAAAAAAAAGAATTTGAAAAATTCGAAATTTCACAAAAATTTTATCACAGTATTGGAAGTAATCCCGAGTCGAAATTTAGGCCCTACTTTGAACCTATAACTCCTACCTTAGTAGGCGTTGGAGCAGCAAAGTAGGTTCAAAATAAGCAGCGATTTCAATTCAATTTAGACCCTACTTTGACGCTAAAAATGTCCGAAATCGGCCGTTTTTCCACGTTTTGCGTCAAAGTATGGTTTAAATTAGAACCTACCTTGGTGCTCCAGCCCCTACACTGGCAATAATAATAATAAAAATAATAATAGCGTAATTTCGGTAATGGTTATAAATTTTTATTTTCCTTCTCTGCAGAAATACTTTTACTATCAACTGTAACTCAGGAACTTAATATTGAAACAAAACTCATGAAGTATACAATTCTTTGTAGTGTTTTTTATCATATAATTTTGAAACTTATTTCTCAAAGATCGTTGACGTTCAGTTCAGTTTAGTGGAAAGATTCCCCAAGAGAATGAAACCGATTTGGGTTGAAATTACAGACTAGTCCGACAATTTTTTAATTACATTTTTTTGTCCGTAACCTCCAAATTTGGTTCTTTTTCGCAAGTCGAAAATCTGATTTATATTTTTTTCTGACTACTTGGGACGATAGCATTCGATAACTTAAGGCTCGAATGGAAACTTTAGTTTCGGTTTTGTAAGAAAATTAACATTTTTAGAAAGAATCCTTTCCTTTTTACTAACAGGTACTTTATTACTGTTAATATCGAGAAACTGATCGATTCACATAGTCGCAAACCAATTCAGTTTGAAAAATCTTAATCTGCGAATGACAGATACGCAATTCACGGATTCGCCTCCCGTGTGGAAAAATTTCGTGGCAGTCTTCAATCATGCTAAAGCCAGTACAGTTTTTCTCAAGTCTGTCTATTCACGCTATACTAGCCTGGCACTACACTGGCGCTATCTAGGAGTTCGTTACGAATTTGAATATATAAAGATTATCCAGACTTTAGCTAGTTTCTAGATAGAATCACGGTTTGGACTTAAACAAAAAAGGACAGAGGTGAATTTAGAAAATAATACTTTTTGAATAAAAGATTTAGGAAATTACAATACACAATTGTACAAATGCTCAAGCAATAATTAATTGTAGAATATCACATATTTAAGATAGTAAACAATAATTGTTGAAGGTGATAGAAATCTTAATACAAGAACTGCAGTTTCAAGAACGATTTTTTGAAGAATGTTTAGAAACATTTTGTTTCAATTGAATTATATAGTGAAGTTATAATGAATTTATATTGAATTTATAATAATTATAATATTTATAATGCTATGTATAATATTTATGATATTCCAGAAAATCAAATATTATTATAAAAGATTTATTTAATTTATTTCAATTATTTATTGATTCCGTAAATGATAATTAGGCCTAACGTATTAATTATTTGAAATAATAAACAATCATTATTTCGTTGCCTAATCGCAAGTAACATCATAAAAACTTTATTTTTTCAATGATTTATTCACAAATCAAGCACTTTTAATGCTTAAAAATTGTTCATGTTTTATTGAAATAAATAATCGGATGTAATTAATTGAAATTCATGTCCGACAAGAATGAAAAAAAATTTAACTTTTAGATGGCCGAGGTGTTAGGCGACGGGACAAAGTTACAACAATAGAATAGGAAGTTAAATCAGAAGTTCGACACCCGGCGTATGTACAAGAGATTTGCGGAAACTCATTTCTTCATTTTTTTGTGTACAAAAACTTTTTTTTATATTTTTAATTAACTGCAAAATCTATATATTGGACTTTTATGGCATAAAAAATAATTATATTATTTAATTATTAATTATTTTTTATCAAAATAGCCGATCTGTCTAGAAACTAGTTGATCCGAGCGTTACATCCCAGTCTAGCCACTGGACAGTCAGCCTGTGGCGCGCCAATGTCGACTCAAGGCGGACTGGACAGAAACAGTACAGCGCCACGAAATTTGTCCACACGGGGCTTTTCAATGGGTTCTTGTTTCCTGGGTGTAGCTTCTAAATATTCAAAGTAGGGCCTGTAGGTTCAAACGGAGTCAAAGGAGGCTCTAATGTTTCATTCTCTAGGAGTAGAAACCTCAAAGTAGGGGCTATAGGTTTGAATAGCGTCAAAGCAGGTTCTAATGAGGTTCTGACTCGGGATACCAGACCCTGTCAATCGAATTTTTTAAAACACGGGGTAGTATTTAGTTGATATAATTTGATAGAATGTGTATAGCTATATAAATATAATTTAATTATATTTATATAATATAATTTGAAGAATCCGTTTTTATTCTTGTTATAAAAAATAATTTGCATAATTTTCGATTATTCAAACCTGTAGTATTACTATAAATAATCCCTGACGAGGAGATTTAAATTGGTCTCGATATATGTTGGATCCTAGTAGCATAAAAAAGACGGATAAATAATAAAGAAAAGAGAGCATCGTAAAAGTTTAAAGTTGAAAAATTGAAAGAATATTGAGAAGAATTATTTTTTACTACTATCTTGAAGTTTGGATTATGATCATTGTCTAATAGTCACTTGTTCATTTTTAATAAATATTTCACTAAAATCTATAAATAATTCAGAAATATTTAGCTATTGAAAAATGGCAGATTTTTAGTTTTGCATAAATTATTTAGTTAAAGTTGGAAAACATTGATACAGAGGAATTTTTGTTAGATAGCAGATGAAGGATAGGGTTTTTAATGTTCAAGGACCACTTTGAGTAGCTCTGTTAGTAGTTCCGGCAGATGTACTTCCGGCAGCTGTGAGAACGGTATCGTGTGCCTGTACGGTGCACGCGCCCTCGAGACAGGCTCCCCATATCGATACACATCATTGTTCCGATTGGCTACTAAGAACCGAATTATAATTTCAATCCATACACAATTTCAATCGATCATTTCGCAATTAACTATTTTTGGGCCATTAACAACTTTTCAATGTATAATTTCATGAATATTCCATTTTAAATTGTAATTTAATTCAATATGTTTAAAGTTCTGAAATATTTTAAAAATTTTGTTTTGAAAAATTGAAAATTACGTACATAGTAAAAGTAAATGTGTTTTGATGAACAAGTTTTTTGATCAGGGTTATAGTAGTGCAGTTTTTTTCAATGGAATGACGGGTTTTGATCTACTAGTCTGCAAAAAAATGGCTTTTAATCTTAGCTGTGAAAAAATTCCTCTCTAGCTCCGCTGGGATTCGATCCCAGGTCTATAGATTCTGATTCTAATCTTCGAAGCATTGAGAGTTTTAATAACCATGCAAGTTGAATTGGAAGGTTGAAATGGAAGGCAATTCGAATTGAAACTATTCCATTTGAACGTTTTTAAATAATATAATACGTTTTTAATTCAATAATAAATTCTAATCAAACGATTATTATCAACGTTATAAACTAATTTATATCGCCAAAATTGGTAACTGAAAAATGATAACCATAACTTTCCATTTCTCGCATTCCAAACAATTAGGTTGCAGCAAACCTGAAAAATATATTACTCCAGAAAACGTGAAGCAAATTTTATTTGACGCATCAAAGTTTGATATTCATGTCCACATTAATTAAAATTATTATACCCGCATATAACATTCTGCTTCAAGCCTGAAGTAATATTCTAGTTTTTCCCTGAATGATTTAAAATTACTTTACAGGGAACTTCATAAAAGATTCAAAAGTAAATGTTTGCAGGTGAAAAACGGGAATATAAAATTTGAATAAAAGGTAACGACTAAGTAATGTTTGTGGAACGTGTCTGGGAATCACGAGCAAAATGGAATCGCAAATCGTTCAGTCGCGCGGATCTAATTACCCATGGCACGGCGTGTACAAAATTCAATTACTTCGTCATCCTGATTACCCTACCTGTCTGGATTTAAAACTTTTTTTGCAGTATTTAAGTCCAATAACTATAAATTAATGTGGAAATCGAGTTGGAAGTTGTATCATCGAGAAAAAGTACCTTAAATTGAAATGAAAAATAAGAACAAGAAGATAAAATGGTACAAGGAGAAGAGAATGAAAAAAACTTTAAAATGAGATAGGGGATTGGATTAATTTAAGTCGCCAAACGGATTTTAATCAAGTGTGGAAAGTTTCTTTCTTGAGCTTTATTTGTAATATGAATTTTTTATTCTTTTAAATTTATAGTGCATTATCGACTGTGTTATATTTAAGGACGTAACTCTCATACTTAAAACGATTAAATCACATTTTTGACTAAAGGAATGTCGTCTCTGATACAATCCATTTCGTGTTATAAATAGTATATATCATTAGAAAAAGAAGAGAAAATATCTGGTGGGAAACTATTATTTAACTCATTCAATATTCGTCAAGGGAAGTTAAAAGCAAAATAAAATAATGACAAACAAAAAATATGAATGAATCGAAATGAAAGAGGAATACTTTATGCATCATGAATATGAATAGGTTGTTAAATGAAAAATTCCTGATTTTTCCGATTGATCAAACATTTGGAATTTAGATATGAATACGAGGCTCTCAACCCTTCTTGGATTTTCACCCCCGCAGCTGACGGTGAGGGGATACCACCTGACGGTTTGTTCGAGCAGCTGTTCTTGTCATCATCCCTCCCTTTCTGATTTTATACCTCGGACGGTCTATGTTGACCAAAAAACTGAAATGGTTTCCGACAAAAAAGTACCAAAAAAAACCAAAAGGTGATGAGTCATGGTTCCGAGAACTGGAAGCTTGAACCTTCTTTCCGATATAAGATTCTGTAAGCTTTAAATAGTTTAAATGCTTTAAAATCTTTAAACGGACAGTTTTATTTTCTCTCTTTAAAAAAATAAATATGGAGAATGATATCATTTTTGAATAAAAAAAGCTTAGTTAATTTAAGCTTTCCGTATCAAGCAATTTTTCCATCTTTTTTTTTTTAAATAAAAATTTTCAAGGATGTTTTGTTTCAGTGTTTACTGGGCTGTTAACAAATATATTTTCTTTTGCATTACCTATATTAAACTTTTGACTAAAAATTTGAGTTCTTTTTAAAAAAGACAAATAAGGATTGAGCATTTGTGTAAAATCACATGTATTTTTATAAAATTCAATAATTATAAGCACTATTTTTGTCAGTTTAGATTTTATGCGTTATATATTTTTTTTCTACGCATAAAAATGCAGAAGAAAAAATTAAATATAGTGTCTACTATTAGTTCAAAAAATAAAGAGCATCTACAAATATTAGTTTTACACTCACCGAATTTCGGTAAACCTAGACACGACCAAAAATAAATCATTCAACATTTTGTGGACTATCATGTTTTCCTATGAAAGCAAATTAAAAGCAGCTGACCATATGTTCAATATACCAAACTCTTGTACGAGATAATGAGAATGATATTAGGCCAAGTTGGGACCAGCAACAGATTGGTAGTGTGCTACCACTTCAGAATAGAAATTCCAAAGACAAAGAGGAACTATTTTCATATAGTTACAAGATTCATGTCC
Source organism: Andricus curvator (assembly GCA_932195095.1). NCBI lineage: Eukaryota > Metazoa > Arthropoda > Insecta > Hymenoptera > Cynipidae > Andricus > Andricus curvator. Next base: position 550,980 of record CAKNYM010052387.1, read on the forward strand.
CAAAATTATAGATATGCAACGAAATTCTAGTTTTAAAACAAATTTTCTATCAATTATTTAAAAAGAAATTATAATCTAATAATCTCAATCAATTTATCATTCAAATACAGATTTCTTTGTTTCTATGAAAATTATATTTTGAAAAAATGAAAATGCTCGAAACTTCGTGGAAAATTTGATTCTCAAACCGGTTTGATTGAACCTCAGATGCCTGATTTGAAATGGATTTAGAATTTAGACACTTGAAGTTAATAGTGCATAGAAATTGAAATTGAACAATTCAACACGTTTTTAGCCTCAAATAATTTTAGGTTTATTGGTTTAAAAATGTAAGCAATTGAAATTTAAAGCATTTTCAACTGTACAAATTCAAATCGAACAATGTACAGTTTTCAAGAAAGTGCAAATTTTTATATTTAACTTTTTAAAATATGTATGCAGATTATTTACATGGAAAAATAAAACTTTGATCAAGAAAATATCGTTACGAATACGTAAGATACAATATTCTCCTGGGCAATTGTTTACTTGGATGATTTTCCGAGTAAATGGTTTGAAACATTTTGGAAAATCTTTTTTCTAGTTTAAAAGTAAAATATCATTCGGGGCAGACCTAAAAAGTTTAATATTTTCCCCCAAAAAACACAACAAAAATTAAAAAATTAATAATTTTCAAAAATAACGTTTATAACTAATTCTATTCCCTTTCTAGTTTCTGTTAAAACCACGTACACCATAACGTATTTTGAGGAGCTCATTAAAAATATAACCTCCAAAATATTCGCAAATGACATTTTCAAGGACAAATCGAAAAAATAGTAATCAAATAGCCAAAAATGGCAATTATTGGTCATTTTTCAAGCTTTAAAAGGGGTAGAGTGTGACAGAAACTCCCCCTTCCATTTTTCATCTCGAAAAATTATAATTTTGAATAATAAAAATTTTGTATTAACATTTATAATTTATTAATTGAACAAAATTTATTCATCATATTATAATTTCAATTCAATTATAGCAATTTTTTATTCTTAATATTCTAATATTTCAAATTAATTAAAATTAAAAATGAATCGACAATTAGTGAAATTTATTAAAAATAATATTTAATAATAATGAAATCGTTGATCTATTCACATTGTTTTTAATATAATACATTTTGTCTCATATTATTTCGTACTAAAATTTGATTTGGAAAAAAATATTTTTAATTTAGAAAAATTTGATAATTTTTGCGTTTTTTCAGAATAGAAATTGTTTGGGTAAAAAATGATGAAAGTGAATACAAAGTGATTATAATTCAATGAAAAAACCAAAACGTTGAAAAAAATCAGTTATTGAACAAAGAATTTTTTATTATTTTTGAAAAATACCATTTTTTTGGTCTCTCCCGACTAATATTTTACTTTTGGACTAGAAATAAGGTTTTGAAATCCTTCAAAATTTTACTAGATTAAAAATTTCATAGTAACCAATCATACTATATGTTTTAAGGACAACAGTTTCTGCTTAAAAGTGTTTTTTTTTTTGACATTTTGACAATTGACATTGAAAAATTTATAATTGCTTCCTCATAGAGGGAGGTTTGTAATGACACCTAAATTTTCAAATCTACATTTTGACATATTTCGATATAATTCGATCCCAAGAACTCTAAATTCAAATTTTTTTAAATGTCCGTATGTGTGCGCGCGTGTGCGTGCATATGTAACATTCTTCTATTTGCCATATCTCAAAAAGTAGGTGAGTAGTGGTCATGAAGTTTGGATGAATTGTAGCCACAATTTATTTTTCAGGTCTGATGGGATTTTCAGCTAGATCGGCCAATTAGGAGATAATATTATAAATACTTTTTTGATATTTGAAATACAAAAATTCTTCTATATCTGATATATTTGTTCGCGTCTTCGAGGCGCATCGATCGACGATAGAATCTATTATGGCCTACTAGTACCGATTTATGAAGTTAAGAAAAATGGTTTATTTTATTTATATACGAAATTTTTTGTTGATAAACTTTCTATATTTGTTCGCGTCTTCGAGACGAGTCGAATGGCCTATTAAAGAACCCTCCATGTCCTCGTATGTCTTATGATCTAAGTAGAATCTAAAAATACCTATTTATAATTTTTCAAAATATGTTGTTCTTCTTGTTTATATGGGCAAAACTGTTTTAATATTGGGAATACAACGGGACTGTATATCATGTATTTGTTCACAGTTTCGAGACGCTTCGATTGACCTATTGAACAAACTTTTATGACCTCTCTTATTATCTAGCAATGCATATTTATAATTTTTCCAAATATAATGTTTATCTTGTTTATATGAGGAATACTTTTTTAATATTGCGAACATAACAGTGCTGTATTGTTCGCGTCTTCGAGTAGCGTCGACGAGAGCGTCGATTGGCCTATTTTCGAATCTTAGACTTAGATGACATTAATTTTATGATCAATCAATAGCGACTTATAAAGTTTAAAAAAAGTTTACCTTGTTCATATAAGAATAATTTTTTATTTGAAATATAACACTACCGCTAGTTAAAAAGTTGTTTGATATAACAGAACATATTGATTGACCTTTTGATGGTCTCTCTGATTTTCGGTAAGACCGCAACATGAATTTGAAAAATGTTCAGCATCCATTTTCTTTTGTCAGAGAAAAATGTTTCTCTATGAGCTAGCAAATTTATTTGACACCTATGAAGAAGCAAAGTTTTCATAAAATCAGCACAAATAAATCCATAGTGAATACACCCATAGTGCTTCGCAGTGGTATTTAATGACTGGTGACAAGACTGTTGGATTTAAAAATTAAATGAATTGACATGTGAAATAAGAGATGAAAATGTGAAATTAAATCTGAAATTAAATGAAATGTCAAATAAAATAAAATGAACTTTAAATGTAGATTTAAAAATATCAATTCCATACAAAAGTAAATAATTTAATTTTAATTTCAATAATTTCATTAAAAGCGAAAATGATGACGAAAATCATGAGAATTTTAAAGCTTTTCAATTGAAACGTTCGTAGCTGAATAAAGCTGAAATCATAACCGTTTAAAAATAAACAATATCAAGTGTTACATATTCCAAATTAAAGATATTTTTAGTCTGAATCGTGATAATTCCGCAATGTGTACAATTGCAAAATCAAATACATTCAATTAAAAATAATAATTGTCAATCTATGGTTTTTGGAAGATTAAGCAATAATAAATTGTAAAATTCTAAACTGTGATTTAAAACTGATCACAAGTGATCGCAAGCGATATCTAAGTATTTGAAATTGATTTCGACGACTGTAATAATTGTAAATTTGTAGAATGTACAAGTGTACACTAATCAGCAGAGGTCCTCTCTTCCGGAAGTATATTTCAGGACTCTATGTCTATGAAGTATAAATATGTACAAATTTTGAAAAAAAGGTGAAATCGTGGGACGGCCCGGCCACCCCTGTCATTCTCCGTAGCAACAGCCGTTTCTTCAGCTTATTTTCGCCTGAGTCTGGAGATGTCGAAGGCAACAAAAGTAGTTGGAGCAGATGTATGGCATGTGCTACCAACCAACGCCAGATGCCCCATTGGCGTAGAATTTCGAGTCCCGAAAAGAACAGGCTATTTTCCGCATTCTATATATTTTTCTGAAATCCGGGCTACCTACATTCAAGAAGGAACCAAAGATCCTTTTCACCTTTTCACCTTTTCAGTTTTCAGAATGGTCGCGTGCCAGATCTAGACTTCTCTAAATGGGGTCGACCAGTCGTGTGGTGGAAACAGGATCCGCCTCTAATCCACCCCTCAATCGACATGAAACGTCTTCTCCAAGTCGAATTCGATCAACCCGATCTTAAACCCTCAGTATTTCAATTTACATTTTTTCCAACCTTATTACACAATTTTCATCGAATAATCTCTATTTTAAAGTTGGCTTTAAAGAGGTTAAACTTCAAAGCCTTTTAGGGGCTTATGCTCCAGGGATGGATTAAAGTTATTATTTGTGACAAGACAATTCTTCATCAAGATCTTTCTAATTTATAATGCAAGCCAATAGAAGTTAATAATAATAAACAATATGTTGTTTAAAAAAATATTTTAGTCACTTTTTCGCCTATTCGATGAAAAATGTTTTCTGACAAAGTGTGTATCTACCAAAAGATTATTTTAAAGCTTTTTCAAATTAGTTTTATAAAACATACTTCAAATACAATTTTTTTAAGTTCAATGTAACCAAATTGGGGAAAATAGAAGTTGGAAAAAAATTTGGAAAGTAGAAAATAAATTGTAGAACGATGGAATCAGATTAATTTAGCGATCGTTTATTAATGTTTAATGTTATCTACAATAATTTATTGTAAAAGTAACAATAGTTATAAGTTAAAACCATATAATACATATGTACACATGTCACGAGAAAATTGCCAATTTAAAATTCTTTAAATAGGTCATTCTACTCATTTTTTAAATAATATGTAATAATCACTGCAATTATTTTGACTAAAAGGACTTTCAGTAACTAAAGTCTTGTTTTCAAAATGATTTTTTTTTAAACTTCACATAACACAGAACTTAAAATAAATTGAATTGGCAACTCTAACTTGACTCGACAAAATATACCTGCCATTTAAAATACGAAATTGAAAACAATTTCGGCATTAAAATGTTAATAAATTTTAAAGAAATCATTGTATACGAAAATTGCATAGTCAAATAACGGATGCATTTGAATGATTCAAAAGCGATATTTTGAGTGATTGGCTGAATGGCTTCTAATCCAACTCTCGTGATCAATCAAAAGCCGCTCAGATTTGAATTTTTATTTTAAATCGATAACAGACAGGCAAGATTATTGACTTCGAATATTTGATTAAAATAACTATATTTTCCACTATACTTCCTGAAATAATAAAAATTATCCGACAAAATTAAATAAATTCTATATAAAACATTTCCTTAAAGAAAGTAAAAATCGAGAGAAATTAAATTCAAATTTACAAAACGAAATTATTTTCTTTTAAAAATCGTTATTAGCTCCAAATTTTGAAATGTGGTCGGATACATTTTATTGTTCACTAAAACAAATTCATTCCTCCACGCACATTAACATACATTCATTCGCATTTCATTCAAAGATGATATTTTTCTGTACCAATTCTCGATTTTTTTTCACATTAAATTTTTTTTAACCTAATAATTTTTTCTAGTTACGTACGTTAAAGTTCGGGCAACAAAAATTTAAGTCAACATGATTTTTTACGTTTTGACTTCCTAGTTATAAATAATGAAATATTCGAAAATTAATATTTAAGTATTTTTATTTATTATTTAAATATTGTTCTTATTTAAGTATTAATTTTTGAATATTTTAGGTAATACTAGAGTTTTTAGATATTCCATTCTCCGTTACTCCTCAACTGCTTTGTCACGCGACAGGTGATCTGAAGTAGTCTTATCGCTCGTCCTTCTTCGAATACCAAAAGGAGGACTTGAAACAGATGCTTTAATTGGAGAAATCGTGTCTTCAACCGTTTGGGGAAAAAGAATCTAAACACAAAGAAGTTTTTCATCTAGCGGAAGAAGCTATATTATATTTGTATTTTTGGCATGTTATTATTTATATATGTATTATATAAATAATAAAAATAATTTTTTTCAGTATTTTCAAATTTAAAAAGATTTTATTAAAAAAATCGTTTCAAATTGAAAGATGTTTATTTTGAACTCATGAAAAATGATTAATTACCATTAAAATTGTTTTCTGTTGATAAATAAAGTAGCATCAGTTTTAAGTCCTAATCTGAATTCCGAGGAAAAGCGAGCAAAATTTTTTTTTAAAAAGAGAACTCCCTAAAGAGTATTTCCCATTTTTTTCCATCATAAAACTTAGAAAACGAAGATTTATGATGATAATCCAGTCAATTAATAGAAGGTGCACAGCCCCTGTCGACTCTCAACGTCCATATCGATCCAGCATTTATATGACGCATGAACCTTCGACTATTGTATATTTAATAAGCGTTTAGGAAAATGTCTCAGATTCTCAGATCAGCGGAGTCCATTCCTGAAAATAAGAGAAATATTTGATATTTGAAAAATTAAAATAAATTAAAATTGATTTATTCACAAAATATACTTGAATGAAACTATTCCGAAAAATTGTCTTTTTTTCACTGCAAGTTTTTGAAATAATCCCTTATTTTTGTAATTGTTTACTTTGTTGACTTTTCCAAATTTTGGATAAAATGGTTTCAAGTTTTTTGGGAAATCTTCTTTCTAATCCAGAAGTAAGTGGAGACCTAAAAAGTTCCATATTTTCTCCCAAAAAAAAAAAACCCAAAAAGTTAAAATACGTATAAATCATGTTCATAACTATAATTCTATTCTCTTTCTATTAAAACCACGTATACTATAACATATTTTGAGGTGCTGATTACGAATATAACATAGAAAATATTCATAAATAACATTTTTAAGGTCAATTCGAAATAATATTTATCAAATTGCCAAAAATAGGTATTATTGGTATTTTTTGAGCTGGAAAAGGGGTAGGGTGTGTTTAAACTTCCCCCTTCTCTTTTTCAGCTAGAAAAATTTTAATTTTAATCAAATTTAAATTTAAAAAATTGTATAAACATTTATAATTTATTAATGACACAAAACATATTCAACATATTATTATTTTGATGTTAATTATGGCAATTTTTAATTTTACACTATTCTAATATTTAAATTAATCAACAATTAGTGAAATTCATTAAAATAATTCAAATCTATTAATATTCACCATTCATGAAATCTTAGATCAATTCAGATTTCTTTCAATATAATACATTTCTTCGTATAATGTTTCGTTCTAAAATTTAATATAAAAAATTGATTATAATTCCGTAAAAAAAGATAAACGTTGAAAAATAAGTTATTCAACAAAATTTTTTTTATTATTTTTGTATTTTTTGACAAAAATACAAATGTTTCTTGGTCTCCCCCGATTGATATTTTACTTTTTGACTCAAAAGAAGGGTTTGCAAAATGTTTCAAACCATTTACTTTAAAATTCGGACAATTCATCAAAGTAAACCATTAGAATAATTTTTTCCACTAAAGTTTTTGGCCATTTTTTCACGACTCATGAATTGAAATAAAGGTTTAAATCAAGAGTTTTTTATTCAAATCAGCTTTCTTTAAGGGCATGTAGTACATTATGATGTCCCGTATTACCGACCGTTCCATGCCCCCCCCCCAATTAAATTAAAATTAGGGAAATTAAGATATCGGAATGATTTTTTTAAAATTGATAGAATATATTTTTGCGCATGGTGGGCTTACCAGTTTGAGTCGTTAGCTTTTAAAAAACATATTTTTTAAATATTTTTATTTTTCACCTTATTACTCGGGTATTTAAATTTATACAAATATGGCGGCAGATGGTATGGTTATTTCTTTTTTTTATTATTATTACTAGAGATCCTCAAGGGAGAGTTGAGACATCTTTCCCCTCCAATGGTCGCCGCTGTACCGGAACCTTTATATTTTCATGGGGCACCAAAAGTTTGAACTGTCTAATTTTTTATTATTGTCTTTGTTTATGACACTTTGAAAGTTTATTTGTTTGAAAATGAATATGCTTACTTTCCCAACAATTTACAATCTTGATATGATCGGTGTTGTCTGTATTCTGTATTAAATCCCTTTGCAATTAAAATTGTGATTTGAAAATTGCGCCAACTCAAGCCAATCAAATTCAATAAAAGATGAACTAGTTCCGGTACAGCGGCACCAATCAGAATTGGAGTATCCCGTGTCTACCCTCTCCCTTGAGAATCTCTAATTATTACAAGTATCTGGTGCCATTGCAGTCAACCAGAGACGTACAAATTAATTATGTAATTTATGAAGATTATACAAAAATTTGGGATATAAGCGAAATGAGAAGATAGGAGAAGTCTTTACGTATTATATTTATATTGTATATATAATGCACTAGATGCGCTTAAGTAAAGAAAAAAGAAAATCAGACAAAAGAAAGATTTCACAATTTTAAAATTATGAGTTTCAAATGAGAAACTTTTAAAATTTTGAGTTATTCAAAATTGACTTGTTAGAAAAGGAATAAATTTATATTTAAAATAAACTGAGGATTAAATAATTTGATATTATGTGTTTAGGTTTGAAATATTTATAACTAAAGGATCTGCAAATTTGATCAGTTTCAATTAAAAATATAAAAAATTGACTTTTTAAAAATTGTACAAATTATATTTAAAAATTAAGGTTTGAGAGTTGTATAATAATTATTTGAGACTTGAAACTTACAAAATTTAACAATATAAAATCAGACAGATAGAAATTCGAAGTGTTTTAGATGGTTCAATCATTTTCAATTGAAGTACTTTAAATATCAAGTCTTCAAATTTGAAATTTTTTACTTTGAAACCTTTAATATTAACATTATATATTTTGCAAGCGGTTGACATTAATATTTTTAAATCTTTGTCCGATCAACTCTCACAAAATGGCAACTTATATTATTTTGTGAATTCTCAAAAAAGGACAACCACTATCCTCTGGCCACAACAAACTAAAAAGAAGTGATTTTAATTAAATTTAAAATAACCTAATAACTGAACATGAGGGAAACCTGAACCAAATTTGGAAAATTCGATACTATAGGATATAGGCCATAGAATAAACAAAAAATATAGGTGTAATAGGGAATACATGGACCAGACTCTCTGATTTTTTGCACTTGGACTATTTGTACCGTGCACTTCAAATATAAAAAAGTTAATTGAAAATATAAAATATGTAAAACTATGAAAAATATAAAAATATAAAACCTACAGATCTTAAAATTCTTCTGATTACACCATGTACCTCACGAAGGCTTGTTCCCTTTGCAGATCAAGATGATTTTTCATAGCCACAATCGTCGGATGGTGAGGTGGAAGACCTTCATCTTCAACAAGGTACCGCAGAGCTTCAGAAGCACACGCATCCCAACCAACATTCCAAGTACTTGAATTCGTCTCCTGATTCGATAATTTTTCGTCTTTTAATTTTTCCAGTTCATCTACACCAACTCGAGAATAAAGACATGTTGTCCTGGAAGTTTCGAGATTCGAAGACTCAAAACATTGGGTCCCAAAAGTCTTGAACTCATAGGGTGGACAGGAATAGCTCCCTTGATTTTCCAGCGATTTCCCTTTAGAACTTTCACTAGAGAAGCCACTATACTTTTCATTCTGACGATCCTGCTGATTCAGTAAAGTGGAATCCTGACCAAGATCCATGCACTGAATTTCCTTCTCGAACTCCCGGGGTTCAAAAGTCGATCGACTTTGGGGTGTTCTTGACGAAGAAATTACATTTTGCCTCTGAGCAAATTTTAATTCTTGTGCTAAGGAGGCTGCTAATTGTTGAAGTAATCTTGTATTTCGAGGTTCATCCTCGTCGTCGGATTCGTCCAGGTCAACCTCAACCCCTTCGTCCTCGGATGAAAAGTCGTCGTCGTTTTCATCCACTCCTAGTAATGTTAATAATCTCTCTGCAGCATCTGAGAAACGAAAGAAAAAATTGTTTATTAGATTTCTTTATTTTGCAGATTTGCTTATAGAAGTAAATTGAATAAAATTAATAATAATAATCTTAAAATAATTTCATTCACAACTGAATAATTTCCCAATGCAAATCTACAAAATTAAATAAATTTCAATTTTTAATCTTCAAAATTGAATTAATTTTACCTTTCAAAATTAAATTATACCAAAAAAGGCATTTAAAATGGCATTATTTTCTATAATAGACATTAAATATTGAAGAGTCTTCAATTGCAAATCATTAAAATTGAAGCATTTTAAATTGTAAATAACTTGCAATTCTATATTTTCAAACTTCACGAATTTTCAATTGTAACAAAATTGTAACAAAATTGCAAAACCTTCAATATTGTGAATATTTAAAATTAAAGATTGATTAATTTTCAAAATTTACAATTGAAAATCATGCAAGTTGTAAGTCTTGCAATTGAAAATTCCGTAAATTTCATCATCTACATTTGAAATATCTTCAACTTGGAAGATTTAGGCTTTCAATCTTCAAAATCATCAAACTTCAAGAACTTTTGTTTTTGCATCTTTAAAACTGAAGAGTTTTCAATTATAACTCTTGAAAATGGTAGAACTTTGAATAGAAAATATTTTAAATTAAGTTAAATTAATGTTTTCTATTTAAATTTTCTTCAATTTGAAAGATTTAGAACTGAACACTTCACTTCTGATCTTCAAGTTCATCAAAATTTAAACATCTTTATTTACATGTACGTCTTTAAAATTGAAGAGCTTTTAATTTTGAAAATTGACAATTAGAAATTATGTAAGTTTTAATTTTCTAAAATAAAAATGGTGTAATTTTGATGATTTACATTTTAAATTTCTTCAATTTGGAAGATTTAGAATTGAAAATTTGAACTTTGATCTTCAAAATTGCATTATTAAAAAACATTCAAAATAGATATATTTTGAAAAAGTTTTGATAATTGTATCAGTTTCAACTATAAAAATTCAACAAGTTGGCGAATTTTAAGTGGATCAGTGTCGAAAATGGAAGACATCAGTAAGACTTAGAATTCCAGAATGTCTTTTAAGACGATTTTATTATAATATAAAATTCGAAATCAACTTAATTATTCATTTATTTGCTTCTTATTTCTGCTGAGATAAAATCTTATATTATTATTATTATACCATTAAGCCATTTCCCTTTCGGGGTAGGCGTGACTTGCTCGGTTGGAAAATAGTTGTGTGTATATGGGTATATAGGTATAGGGTAGGTAGGTATATAGGTATGAGGTAG
>CAKNYM010052387.1:571162-593204 GCA_932195095.1 Andricus curvator
ATATAAAGAAGAAGTAGCTTTTAAAGAACAGAAAATAAAGTTCTAAACAAAATTTATTTCTATCTAATTTTCCGTACGAATAGTACAGAAATAGGAGAGATAGATCGCCCTTCCTCTTTCCACTCGGCCATTCAAGTTCGCTGATATTCGCTATTCGTACGGAGATTTTTGTCTTCAAATAAATATAACAATTTTTGTTTTAAGGCAGAAGTATTATTGTTTAATTATTTGTTTGGTTAAACTAGTTTTAAAATCAATTCCTATATCCAAAAATTCCATTTATATTAACTGCGACAACCAAAGGAGCTAAAATAACTTTGTTTAAATTATTGAATTTAATGTATTTAAAAATAGTATCACTGCATTTTTAAAAATGATTGTGATTTGTTAAACAAAACAATAAACTACAAAATTAAAAAATAGGACTCCGAACTTGAAATGTGATATTAAAAATCTTTTCGTCACGAGAATCTACTAATGTTTTAAATAACTGCATTCGAAATCAAATAATATTTGTTTACTAAATTTAATTTCAAATTATAAGCTGTTATTAAAATTTAGTTTTCTGAATGTCCCAGGATGACAAGGACAAAAAGTTCTTTAATGTAATCTGAAATTATGCTCAAAAATTAATTTCCTCAAACAATGCTATGCAGATCGAAATTTCATAATGAACACTTCAATGAAAATTTAAAAGTCAAATAAAAAAAAATCAATAAATAGGTTTAAGCAATAAAATTAACTCAAAATATATCTTTTTAAAAATGCCCTAAATATATGTTTTAATATTCAAAAGAAGACAGTAAGTTAAAATATAATGAAATTTAAAGAAAATCTGAATTTCAATGAAAAGGCCTTTAATTATTTTCTCAGCAAATTCAATCATTAATTTTTTTTTACTTAGAAAACCTACTTTAAATACATATGAATTCAAAAATTGAACCAGTTTATAGTATTTATAGTAACTTATAGTAATAAGCATAAGTAAACTGGGACCCCGATTTAGTAACAGTGTCGGGAGTTACCTGCAAATAGCCTTGTTACTATATCGGGGGAATCGAAACGTAAAGAGTCAGGACCGCCTGAACCGTTTCCAATTGGAATGCATAATATTGCGCAATATATTCGACTGAGTTATCGCGCACTGCGGTCTTTCCGAGGCGAGAGACACAACCGTCTCTCGCCCTGCCCGCTGAGAAATTGCGTGGATCAGCAATTCTAGGAATTACTAAACCGCGGGTTACCAAATCGGTGTCCGAGTGTATGAGTAATTTCTAAGATTTATAGTAACTTTTTATAAATGTTTATTTTTGAGCAGATATGGTTAAAGTGGACATAGAGATCGCAAAGTTTTGAAAAAATGATTCCAGAATACCCAATAAAATTACAAGGATCACAGCGCAAAAGAGTCTCAAAAAAGGGGAAATAGGGTACTTTTTCCAGAAAAGAAGAAACAATCTTTCTCTAAGGAATTTTAAAATAATGTTGAATAATTTTATAATGATTTCTACCTTTAAAGAATTTTCTTTTGGCCATGGCTACGCGTACCCGGATGTTTTGGGTACGAATAAGGGGAGATGGAAAAGGGACTATTTGTACCGAAATTTCGGTACGAATAGTCGAATTTTTCGGTGCGTGTAGACATATCCCTATTTTTTTTAATTGGGTATACTTAGGTAGATGGAAATCCATTCACTGCGATATAAAATATTCAGAAAACAAATATAATTGGTTAATTAATCCAATTTTATATGTTTAAAATCGTTCTCATAATCGTTCTTATATTATGCTCATATAGCTATAATTAAATATTTCTTTCCAAGGTTTCTCATAATTAATATTTGAAAGTAAATTTGCAATTATTAAACAAATATTTAATGTTTATAGGTTCAGCCAAAAAGATTAAAGTTTTGTTTTCAATCCTAAATACTTTAGTTTAAAATTGGGCAAATAAACATTTGTAAATTTGGTATTGGTAACATTTAAGAATGAAATTTGAAACTGCTCAACACTCTTTGAATTTAAGTGACCTTCCAATGCTTCTTTTTCAAATTACTATATGTTTTTTTAACTGTTTCAATTTTTTATTGGATAAAAACTTCTGTGTCAAGTTTTCATATTTTCAACATATTTTCAATATATTTTAAAATATTTCAGCTTCAAGTTTTTTTAAGAGTGTTTATTTTTAAAGGACTATAGTTTTCAATACTTGAAACTTGTTGCACTTACAATCTTACATTATAGTTATATTTGTGTAATGATATATATATATATTTTTTTTTAAATTTGTACCTTATTTATTTATGAATAATTTATTTAAGTGCTTCGATATTATACAGATGCATTTTATTATAAATGCAATAATTATTTTCAATCACAAAAATTGATTAATAATATTTTGAATTTAAAATTTAAATAGTAAAATTAATTATAATAGATAATTCTGCGAGTTAAGAAAATTAAACTTTCACTACACGCGTAGCATATTCGGTAGCATATTATATTTTTGAACAGAATAATTTTGTAGATGTGAAAAAACAGTGTTTCTTATAGTTTTTTCGTATATTTATTAACTTCAAAAAATTTCCCGCTTAATTCAAATATTTTATTTTCAAATATCGTATAATTAAAGAGAAAAGAGGAATTTGAAAAAGGGAAAATGCAGAGGGATAGGGGGAAGACTGTGATCCCTGAATTCACAAATTCTTGCCTACTTTTTCGCCAACAAAAAAATCCCCTCCTTCCCTTTTACACACTAATTATACGTCATTTCATCAAAACGTCAAGAAGATCTCAGTTCATTTCAAGGATTCAGTTTCACTTTATAAAAAGCAGTCTCCTCTTTTTTCAACTCTCTTGTCTGGACCGAAGGGTAAAATTCATTGTTTTTTTTTTCAAAACTCTCACTTGTACCAATGCGAACTTTTACTGGACGTTCCCACAGGGATAGGGAGATTTAAATGTCTCCCTATACTCCCATAGTGTTCAAATTTAAAGGGACACCAAGGTCCTTGACGCCAGGAGCGTTAGAATCAGATTATACCATTGCGCAAATGAAGGGTGCTTAAAAAAAAGAAAAAAGAGTTAATGGAGAAAAGAGTAAACTTTATACAATATTCAAGTTGAATTGAAAATAGCGTTCGGTACAGCTGGAAATAAAAAAAAAAGACTTGTAAATTCGATTCCCTTATTTTACTTTGAAATTGGGTTTCTCAGCATCGTGGAAAGAATGATAGAAAGGAAGAGAAATAAAATCTGAAAGAGAAAATAAGAATAAAATCTATTCAGAGTTGGGGTAATGGAATTGGAGAAAAATATTGAAAGAGCGTGGAAAGTTCTACATCTTATTTCGAGAAAAATCTCTATTCTGAAATAAACTCAATAAAGGTTTCTGCCACTTTTTATTATCCTTCTTTTTTATACAAATGCTGATATTTCTTTCTGCAATTTTTTTGACTGAATTAAAATATAACATGCATAAAAGTACAATTTAACTATTTTTTGAACTTATACAAAATTCTCTTTTTGGAAGTAAATTTTGAAACTTTGAAATAAATTAATCAGAAATAGAAGTGGAAAAATATGTATTTAAATTGTATGGAAATTCCCACGATCAGAAAAGGGAGGAGGGCGGAAATAAAGTGTTTCTCAATGTCCGATCGAAATCTTACAAATTGACCTCTCCCACCACTTCCCACCCCAATACCGATTTCCTAAGATTTTTCTACCTCATCCTTACCTATGTCCTATAGGCAGGTACCTAAATACATAACGAATGTCCTTTTGCGCACAGGCTTTGAGAGAGGTTTCCCACCATCCGGCCCTCTTTCGTAAATGTCAAAAAGTTATTCTTTTTGTGGGAAAAAACACTCAGAACGATTATCATAAATATTTCCTTCAAATTAACCATTATTTTGTATCACTATATGAAGATTATATATATTAAAACTAAAACCTGTGATTTTTTATTTTCATTAAATTAATAGTTTAACTCTAAATTTAAATACCTATTTTAATTGAATATTATAATACTTTAATATTTCAAACTGTCATAAGGAAATTTATATAAATCTCTTCCGTGATGACAAATGTTGACAGAAATGGAACTGCAGGAAGGGAGATAACTGAGAAAGATAATTAATCTTGCCTGTTAATTGTAGATATACCGAAAATGGATTTCAATTTTAGATAATAACAGTGTCACTCTTGAATACCAAGTGGTTTTCATTAACTCAATCGATTAACTTGATCAATATACTTTAATAATCAAGATCAAGCACAGAGTTAACTGATTTTCTGCTGAATTAATTGAATCGATGAATATGTACAAGACAAAAACGAATATTGTTATAATACATTTTCAATCTCAATTAAATCCAATTTGACGCCAGCAATCTGATCCAAATTAGTTGAAACAAAAAAGTTAAAAAATCGAGGAATAAAATTAATAACTCAATTGCAATCTTTAAAAGTTAGGTCATAATTCAATATCTCGATGGAAAAGATATTTATTCAATTACATTTTTTTATATCAGTTATTATAACAATTTTAATTACCTCTGATGCTAGGCGACGAATCAGCAATATTCGCTGCCAATTCTACGAGATCATCAAGCCCTCCTCCATCGTCTCCACAGTCCATCATTGTATCCTAAAACAAAAAATAATTTTGCATAATGAAAATTTTCAATTTTTCTTATTGCTGTAAAATAGAAATTCTTCGAAAATGAATGAAAATGTTCCATTGATTCTTTTATAATGTTTTAGGCCGTGGCTACGTGTATCGAAATTTCGGTACGAATAGCCGAGAATAGCCAGCTTGAGAATGTAAATTAAATAAGCGGCATTATAAACGTAAAATTAAATTTCAAACCAATGTGTAGTTTTTGAAATTTCAAGAGTCTTTATGAGCTAATTTGAAGTTAAGCTTTAAAGTTTAAAGTATACATAATTTTGTAGTTTTTTGGAACGAAGCATTATTATTATAACTAAGTTTAATTAAGTTTTATAAAAAAAGCATCAAAGCATAGCTTAACTAATTCAACTCTAAGCCAAGCTTAAGTTTAAGCGCAAGAACTAAGAAACTTTTAAGATGTTTGAGAACTTGGCATAACAAAAATTAATTATATTTATTTATTAATTTTTATTGTTATTAGCCTAATTAAGTTCTATGAAAACTTAGCATACAGTATTACTTAAATTGAAGCAAAATTATTTTTAATTAATTTGAATTTTAAACCAATTTAAAGTTTTCCAAGTTTGATAATAATCTAAGTTTACGCGCTAGTCAACTATTAGTATTATGGGAAATTCCGTAATACTAGCCCTAACCTAGACGTGCTGGAAATGAGTTAGTCCTATGGAAAATTCCGTCATACATAGTAGACAGTTTGGCATTAGGAACGAGATTAGGAAACTTATTTAGTAATTGTTTCAGAACTTACATTACATTAGTTTAGCTTAACATTAAATCATAAAGCTTCAGTTTGCTTAAATTAAGGCCGTGGCTACGTGTACCGAAATTTCGCTACAAATATCTGGATTTTTTTGGTACAAATAAGGGGAGCTGCAAAACGGGCTATTTGCACTGATAGAAATAAATAAGCGGTACAACAATATTTATGATTAGATGAACCCTATTTTATTGCTGGTATAGATACAGCCATACAGGATGTCTGTTTTGGCTATCCGATTCTTGTTGCTTATGAAGGCAGACGCGCAGGCGCGATTGAGATGCGCCTGTTGTAAACAAAACAAACCGAGTCGGGTAAATCAGTCATTTAAAGGGTATTGCTAAACGACAACGTTTTCAAAATAGTTCGCTCAGGTAAATGTTTATAGAATTACACATTTCATATAATAGCAACACATGTATTAAGGCTTTCTACCACAAATATAAATAAGTTGTATTTGCCATATTTCAGTAAGTGCATTTCTCACTCTTTATGATTGAATTACACGTATAATATTATAAATATACTCGTAATTTTTTAGCCTACGATCGTATGGTTAAATCAACGTCACCATTTCTATCAGTGTGTACCCAAATTTCGGTACACGTAGCCCAGGGCTCGCCACTTTCAGCAGGTGCAGACTGACACGACAAGTGCGAGACTGACAGAAAGTTTTTCTTTAATTTTTTTCTTCGTTTTCCAGGAATCCTGAAAAGGGTTAGCCACAGTAAAGTTATAATTTTTCGAAAATCCCTGTTTTTATTTTTTTAATTTCATGTTTTTCAAATACATGTTTTGCATCGTTCAGATATTTCTTCAAGAAGGAATTTCCTTTGAAGGATTCCAACGCCTTAATCTTCGCCCAATTTACATTTTGTCTCAGCCACTGCTACTGACTTCGACCCATAGACCTTCCAGGTTGTTCGTAAATTTGAAAAATTTACGACCTAATTTTGAAGAGACCAAATTCCCAGTGACCCACTCACGAAGGCAGTGAAACCCTCGGTAGCTAAAGCTGGTGGTTTCAGGTCAGCAATGCACCACCCCCTGAGGATGGTCCTGGTAGGCACAATTTTACAACATTATTTATTGTAGACCCTTATTTGTAAGGGAGTCCTACTCACTTTTCCCCATGCCTTTTCTTCAAGAACCTCATTGGGGGCCTTTACGGTAGCATAAAACGTAAAACGTTTCCCAAAGTTTACGAGTCAAGTCAATTTATCTTTAGTTCAGTTTACAGTTTGCAGTTTACACTTTTACACTTTTCTGGATACCCTCCAAACAGTCCAAACCCAAATTTGACCAAAATAGGTAGCCTTGTGCGGGGTGAAAGTGAGGGAAAGTTCAAGAAGGCGAAAACGAAAAATAAACTATGGGGTTAATTTTTAATCGAGACCTAATTTCCGTCTTGAAAGTAACTTTTGTGGTAAGGTAGTTTCCATAAAAACTGTAATATTCCATATTTTCAGTAGATTTTATTTTCTTTAATTTAACTTAAATTTTATATTGCAGTAACGAAAATGAAAGTAATTTCCATATTTTTTCCTTTCAACTGTGAAATTAAAAAAAAAAGTTTAAAGAGTCTATAAATAAGATTCAGAAATTGAAAGTTTTCAATGCCAAAGCTTTTAAATTAAAAAGTTGTCTAATTTACAAACTAGGATCAAATTTAAACGTTTTTAAAATTATACGCGAAGAAATCCATCAAATATATTTGTCAGTAAATATAATTTCAAGTTTCTTATATATGAATTTCTGACATTTGAAATTTTGTAAATGTTTTAAAAATTTATGAATTGTAAAATTTGAAAGTCTTCCATTTTTAATATGTCAAAGCTTTCGTATTTAAAGGCTTTTAAACTTAAAAATATTTCGATTTTTAAATTTGAATATTCTATCAAATTAAAATGTAATGAAATAAACATTTTCTAAACTAAAAATTAATCTTATAAAAAATATCTTTTAGTAAAATTCAATTGAAATTTCCCATGTTTAAAAGCTGTCAAATTAGTAGATACTTAAATTTAAAACTTGTCTTGACTTCACCAAATTTAACAAATATTTTTCAATGACATTCAGTTTCAATTTCAATAAAATTTGAATTTGCTAGACATTAAACGCTTATAACTTTAAGTCTCTCGTTCGCGAATTTGTTTGTTTCTAAATTGGATACAATTAAAAATTGTGAAAGCTTTTAAAGCTAAAAACTACAATAAAATTAGTATTTGTTATGCTATTTCAGCTAACGTCAAGAAATTTGATTGTGAAAGACTTTTATATGAAAATCTAAAAAGATTAACGATTTAAAATGTGATTTTTTACAATAGTAAACTCTTTCAATATGTGATTTAATTTACAACTAAAATGCTTTTAGGACTTTGTTAGAGCTTCTCAGACGGCGAATATAATAAGAAAAATAATCAGTGTTAAATACGAATTAGAAGTGTATAATTAAATTGTATTGTTCAAAGAAGAAATTGGAAGTTATTCAATTTGAAATTAATTACAAAAGGTTAAAAATAGAGACGTTTCCATCAGGCATTTACGTAAACTGCATTCAAGCGCAACGCAATGAATTTGAATGAACGAAGGAAGAGATATTAATAGAAAGTTAACTCTGTTGACAACAACTTAATCAAGGCTTGGGCAAAATATTGTTGCACAAGAAGACTTATATTATTTAATTTTAATATTCAATTTCTGAAGACTTGTATAAAATTAATGAAATTAGATATTGAAAAAATATATAGGAAACAACAAATAATATGTGTATTTCGGGGAAACAAATTATATTAATGCTAATTGTTTAGAGTCTAAATTTTTAAACCGTTTTTTCCTAAAAAATGTTCAAAACTTGTGAAATTTTTGGAAATTACGTTCATGGAAATTATTGTCAAATTAATTTTTAAATAATTTTATAAAAAAGATGTTATTCAAATAGCAAAAGTTTTGAACATTTTTTATATGAAGAAAAGGGTACACAATGTTGACTCCAAAGAATTATTAATATTCAAACCACTTTTTCGTTTAAATTCTTTTCTAAGAAACAGAAATAAATTGCCATTTTTTAAAGTTTATTGACTTATAAATTATTGCTCCCTTACATTTAAACTTGAAGTTTAATTTCTTGACTAAGAATTTGCAAAAAATTATCTGTTTGGAAAAAATATTACAGTAAACGGAGATGTTATGAAGAAGTAAAAGAGAAAATGCGTGCAAAATGTAATAAGAAACAAAGCCACTTATAATAGTCTGCAATTGGACTCGAGACCAAGTGTGAAACTCAGGGCAGGTGCTTGTCTCGCTACAGTACGAAAATATCTGAAAACGTGTGCAACGTAAACGATTCGTGTGAATATGAAGCACTCGTCGATCACTTAATAAGAATTCTTATTTTGTAATTTAATTAGTAATTTGATATCCTTAAAAATTAAACAATTTTAAACAATGAGCCTTAGAAATAAAACAATTAAATCAAAATGAATGGATTTCATAACTCGGTTTTTTATGAATTCCAAATTTTTGTATTTCAGGTAATTTAAATGAGGAGTAAGTGAACAAAACGTAATAAACCCACTTCAGTTAATTTCTCAATGTTTAAGGATATATTTTATCTTGAAATCCATTGTTCAAAATTAAAATGGGCTATTATAATCTGTCAGGCTGCTAAATAAATGAAATACAAAAAAATCTTTTTAATTTATTACTGTCTTGAAGATATTACCAGGATGATTTTGGAATTATTCACTTTTGATTCATCAAAGGCATATGAGATCAAAAGATAATTTTATACATGATTACGATATTTTTAATTAAAAAAATTAAATTCTGTAAAATTGTATATTATAAGAGAAATATTCAAAAGTACTTATAAATTTTAAAAAGTGCTTACATGTTTAACAAGTTTTATATACCTATTTACGTAATGAATCTGTAATCATGGTAAATTGTATCTGATTAAAGTTGCATCATTTTATATTTTGATATTACAAAGGGATTCAAAATTATTGGAATTTTATTTCGAAGATGATTCCGATAAGCTATATTACATAGCGTACATATCATATTGTACATACTATATGTTTACTTATATAAAAATTGCTAAAATTATCTTCGCATATATATTAAAAATGAAGAGTAAAATTTTTTTACGCAGTAACGGTTTCACGATTTTTATCTATTTTTTTAAATGTGAATTATACCATTACCTTTTTGTTGCGACATCTCAAACGGTTCTGGAGGTAATCGCAAAATACTTTGAAAAAATAAGGTTTTATCGAATACATGATGATCAGCGAAATATTTACTTAATAAAATTAAATGGGGATAATTTTTTCTCGAATGCACAAAAATGTACGCAAATTATCTTGTATCCTCTGAAATCTACGAAATTTACGTCAATTTAATTTACTTGAACTGTTTTGAATTCTCTTGAATTTCTTTAAATTCCCTTGAATTTTATTTTTAAATTCAAATAGTTGTAATTTTATTCGCTTTTAATTCACAAAAAAAACTTTATAGATCCAGCACTAATCGAATTCAAGGGAATAATCGCAAAAAACATGGGAAAAATGCGAAAAAAATAAGGTTGTATAGAATACGTTTTTCAGTGTTTTTTTGCGACAATCTTGAGAACCATTCCAGTTATCGCAAAAATAAACTGCTAATGATTGGATTCAGCGATAAAAAAAACATCAAAATCATGTAACCGCTTTTCTTTCAAAAACTGCCTACACTAACTTATAGCGCAATTGGTGATTTTTCAACAAGAACAAAAATGTTGAACCAAAAAATCTCAAATTACTGACTTGTAGGCGAAAAATGGATGTCAGATTCGCATTCAGGACGAAAAAGTACTTCGGAAATGAAATATAACATTTCATGAATATACGTAGATATCATTTTGATTTTTCTTTTTACGTAAAAAGATATTTCCAGACCAAAATCCGTTATTTTCAAATATCAAACATACAAAAAGTAATATTGATATATAAAATTAAATTCAAAAATGAGTTAGTAACTTCATATGTCGCCATTATTTGTTACACTGATAAAAAAAAATGTTATTTTAATTAAATTGTGAACTTTGTAGAGAAGTAAGGCATCTATGAAAATTATTAAATGGTCTGTTTGATTCAGATTTATTAATTTTCTTTTTATTCTCGTGAAGATTTCTAATTAAAACCAAGCGGCAAATCGGAAAATATTCGCTCTTGACTCGATCAGTGCATGTTATGAAGGAATAGATTTAGAAGATGATGCATATAACTTCGAATATCGAGCTGACAGGCAATCGTGGACTATTTACTGGGCAAACGAGTTCGACGAGTACAACTTTGGTCGATAGCAAACTTCTTTAGCTTTCCGAATATTTTTTATTGTGTTTAGAATATTTACATTTGCAAGGTGCCAGTGGCTATACTGAACTATTTTATAAACAAATAATTGATTTTAAATATACTTAAACGGGACGATAAAACTGGATTAAGTTTTAAGTGCTAATTTCTAATATTTATAATTATATGACATTCTTAAAAGAAAATATTATTTTTTTAATAAATAGGAATGAAAAGTGGGACTTTGATTTTTATAATAGAATAGGTAAAACTGTTTCAAAGACCGTGGACTTGCATTTTCAGAAGTCACTTATTGTTGATATTTAGTAGCTACTATCTTCGGGCTTTCACGTCCAAATGAAATAAAACATCTCCTGTGTACTAAAAAAGACGTTTCAGTATCTCGTAATACTTATAACATTTGTTTTTACGCTATTATTTATGAAGTTATTTCCAAAACAAATGAAAAATAAGTGACTTCTAAACATGAAAGTACAGCGTTATTGAACCCAACCACTCAACTGTCTTTCATATATTACCAATCTTCTGATATTTCCTATTTAGAGATAGCTACTTAAATTTTAGAAATAAATCTGGTCATTTCCCTATATTATAAATATTTTCCCGGAAATCAAAATATTCAAATTCAATGTACCAACACATAACTTCCAATTGAAGCGTCTAGTCTAGTGTGGAAGAAATCTAAATTTTAAGCGTTTTAAATTAACAAATTGTATACGCTTATAAGCCTAGTAGCCCTAGTATTACGGTGAGCTACAAATGGGTCAGTCATACGAAAAATTCAGTAATAATAGACAGTACATATAGTAAAATGAACCAATTAAAATTGTACAATTATAAAGAGAAATAAATTCAAGTTCGAAGCTTTCAAAATCAGACAATCTGCAACCCATCAAAATGAATACTTTTTACTTAATGGTCTTCAAAGATAACAATGTTAGCACTAACCATTCAAAACTGACAGTTTTTTAATTTTAATTTATTAATATAAATCTTTTAACTTGTTATTTCAAAATTGGTAAGTTTTATTATTATTCTACCATTCTCTCTAAATCTGAAATAGTGAAAATTTCACTATTTTAATTAGTGAAAGCTATTTCACTATTAAAATAATGAAATCACTTCCTTCCACTATTTCAATTAGTGAAATTCACTATTGTCATAGTGCAATTTTCACTAGCACTCAATCAGTGAAAAACGATTAGTGGTATCAACTTTTCGGATTAGTAAAATCTTCTAATTGAATCAGTGAAACCGTAAAACCACTAGTTGAAATAGTGAATTCACTATTTCATAGTGGCCCCCTTTTTTAAAGTGGAAATAGTGAAATTAACTATTTCAAATTTAGAGAGTTAAGACAAATCTCTTTCAGGGTAAGCGTAACTCGTTTGGTTCTAGCCTCGTTATACTACTAGGAATCAAGGAATTTATATATATGGTAAGGGTAAGTATAAAGGACGTGTTTAGAAGTTGCGCGTTGCTTATTCAAACAACAAATTCATCCCACGACACCCCTTCGACACGGGTAGCTGATAAATCTCATTAGCAATCATCCCAGGTGGAGAGCTTCACGAATCCATCATACTTCACTGTTCACACATAAACAAACAAACTGACTGATAAGCCTATAAGAAAATCCATACTCTTCTGTTCTTCACCCTAACCACATGCGCTAAGAAAATCTCCACGAGGGCCCATGCGGGTATCAAAAATCTTTCCTTTCAATATTCTTCGTCACACATTTCTTAGAAACAATTTTCCTCCACACATCCCTATTATAAGGCCTTCAATTACAAATTCTTAATTTTTGAAATATTTTAATTTTAAATTGTCGATATTTATAAAAATTTTTAACTACTTTTTAATCGAGTCTTTCACTTTGCATTGTACAATGTCAATAGAAAAATAAATATCATAATATTGAAAATGACCATCAATATGATTAGATAAATTTTAAAGACTAAAGAGTAATTCGTAAATTAATGAAAAACATTATTTTCAATGCAAAATTGGAACCAGGTAAATAACTAAATTAATAAATTTCTGTGCTATATGAACTTACGCAGATCATTATTGTATACTCAACATAATATACAATATACTGTACTTATTGACTATGTATACATTGTAGATATTTACACTCTAATGTCTAAAATAACAATTTTTTTATTATAATTGAACGACGAGATAATAAAAACGCAGCTTTATCAACACTTTTTTATTGTTTAGTTGTAAAACAAAGATAAACTGCAAAAAAATTCTGGATTCAAGGAAATGCGTTTCTTTGGTTTCTTTTCTTTGAATCAAGGATTTGTTTACTTCAGTTGGGTAAATATTGTTTAAAGGCATAAAATTCATGCTTCGACTTAAATAAATAATTTCTTTGGTGATATTTATGTAATATAAATAAAAATTTCTTTACAATAAATGTGAAAATTATCAAGTCAAAGAAATTATTTCTCGTGAGTTAAGAACCTCGTTTCTTCGAGTGGATCACGTAATTTAGATTTTTTTGAGTAAAAGAAATATTTGTTTCAAATAGATAATAATTCATCGGCTTGAAAAAAATGTTTATCCGATGCGAAAATAAGTTGACACGATTAATACAAGTAAATTTTTTAAAACAACTTTTTTTTTAAATTTAACATTTTGGCATATTTGTTTCAATTGTGCATTTATTTCGGGTCACAACATTGTTTTGTATAAAATGTTCATGAAATCCGCTGAAAGAAATGTTGATTAAGTTCATGAAAAAGAAATTAGAGATGGATCATTCTAAATAAATATTTCTTTCAATAGTAAATTCCTGATTTGCAACTTTCAATAGTTCAGAAGAAATGCCGCTAGGTGTCGAAGAGCGTATTATCTCACAATAGAAATTAGTTCTCAAGGTCATAAGCTAGCCACAAATTTTCACCATGGTTATAATAAAAAATGTCATCATGCATATTTTTGTTTATCACATTCAAATAAAAATAAATATTAATATTACAATAATATTAACTTATTATTATTGATATTACATTAAACTTCTGAACAAATGCTACATTAAACTTTTTTTATTTTTATAAAACGTTATTGAAATAATAAGAAATTTTAACATTATAATTAACTTCCGAACAACTTGTCTGAATTTATAAAAAAAAAAATATATATATTTCATTTATATATATATTTAACATAGCTTACATTCCAAACCTTTATGAAGAGAAAATATTAGATTTTTCTGCATTTTTCCTTCTAAGTTTGGAAATTATAATTGAAATCACAGGTGGGAAAATATATACTACTCAGTACTCATATAACTAATATTATTTTGCACTGCTCAATACCCTACTACAAATCAATGAAGCCACTAACTTGTAGTGGTATATCACCTCGGGGAAAATTATTTTACATTTGAGCCTGAACTCTGAAAATGATATTACTACAGAAGATAATAGGATTTACTATTTGCGATTTATGATACAAGATATACATTTTATAGTTCTTGTAATATGCTATTTTTTATGACTATGATACATAATGCAATTCAAAATAATGTGCAGGGAAATGGATTTTTTCGAAAAGAAGTTTATTTATAATTATACCAAAATTTTACCAAAAACAATACTGTAACATCTTAAAATTTGCAAATAATGTTACCTTGCGTTTATATAAATTTCCCAAATTTCCCCTTGAAAATGTGGAAAAAAAACTCGAGAAAATTTTCAATGATTTTGGAGATATCAATGATTCAATATTATCAGATTTTTATTCGAAAATATCATGGCAGTCAGTATAGTTTATGAAAAACATATGCATAAACTTTCTATGGTTAATGTATAAAGTACAATTTTTTATAAATGTTTCTGCCAACATATTAATATAACACTTTCTGATATGAAGAAGATCTGCCACATGGACCTTGTTCCAATAATTCAGAGGCATTAATTGATCAATTGGTGCAGTCAATTAGCTGTCCCAACCAGGAAAGTATGTTAAAATTCACTTGATCATCAAATAAACAAAAAACCTTCCTCTTTACTTTCTCTTTCCTTCATAGTCTACACTCTTTTACTTTCAATTTTGCATTCAATTACAAATTTTAAACTTAAATTGAGAAGTTGATGATATGAAAAATGTCAATCACAATTACCACCCCCGTAAATATTTATGTCCTATCTTTTTCAAACATCGAAATGAAAATAAATGAAGAATACAACTAATAATTTTATTACCTCGGATGTATTATCCTCCATCATGTCGCTGGTGTCTCTCATGACGAGTTTCGATTGAACTTGGCACCGACAACGATCACTCATCGCCTACGTTGAACTCTCAACCAATACACCTCACTTTTTTATTTATAATATAGTAAAGAAAGGCAGTGAAAGATTTCCAATCATAGATAAAGAATCATAATCAATTTCCTGCTAGAGAAGAAAAGGAAACTTCAAAAATTCACTCCCAAAGGTTTGAAATTCCATGCACTAGATTGACATCATTTTTTTAAATTGAAAGAGTAAGAAAATGTGATTTGTCAGAATTTGCCTGTCACTTTAAGTTATAACAAATGATGGCGCTTCTCATTTCTCACGAGCACATTTTTCGCTCAAATTTCGTTTCGCGTGTAACATGAAAAGGGATTTAAAATTAATTTTAAGTGTCACTGGGTTCCTTGTCTCCGACAAGGATCCTTTGGAAATATGGCAGTCTCGGAATGAACTTTTCGCGAACGCGGCGCCTTCCTGTGGAAATTGAAGGAAAGGAGGTGGAAAATTATACGTGAGAGAAAGAGATAGAAAAATGTGAAAAATGAAGGAAAGAGAGAGAAAAAAGAGGAGAGGTGGAAAAGTGGAAAGATGTTTGTGATCGCGCGTATTCGCCGATGCGCTGTCTGCAGTCTGTCCCACTGTCGGCGAATGCGCGCACACTTTCTTTCCTTGTTTTATTTGACGGAACCGCGAGCTAGGGCTCACGATACACGGTGGCCGCTGCGATCCATCGGCCTGCGTGTCTTTGGAAACACTGGCGAGCACCACTGCACGTCAGAGACGTGGAGCAGGTCGAGACACCAGGCATGCAGTTACCGGTTCAGGGACGTGGGAAATGCTTGAGGAACCCTGGATTTAGGGGTAGTTTTTGTGCCACAGAAGTATTTTTTGAAAAATAGAAACAGTGTAGTCGCAAAACGATCAAGCGCGGATCCTTCAAGAGAACTTTTCAAATTGAATTTAACAAGGCGATAAATTCCACTTTATTTATATTTTTCAATTAGTATTCACATTAAAAAAAACCTTAAAGCACATTCATATTTGGGACCGTACATAAATTGCCTAGTCTTTTTTTTTTCTGGGGAACGGGCGGGCGGGCGGGGGGTGTAGGACAACGATTTTTCTGTGCTGTCTTACATGGAGTACAATTTTTGTTTGAAATTCATCTTTTTAGGTTGAAAATTCAATTGCATTTTTTTTTGGTTGAAGATTCATAATTTTAGTTGAATATTCAAATTTTTGTTTGAAAATTTATTGTTATTATTAGTTATTTATTGAAATATTTTATTAGGTTATCATGAAACAAGGAAGAAGGTGTCCCGTATTTTCCTATCCATTTATTAATACGCTTTTTTAATAGAGATCCAATCCAATTCTATCAAACATGATATCCAACATTTCTATCTACTTTAATACACGTTCTTCACATAAATTCAATTAGAACCAATCAAATATGATATCGCAAATTTCTACCATTTTAATACGCTTCTTTTAGAGGAATCCTACCCAAATATTATATCCGTAATTCCTGTCCATTTTAATATCCTTTTTTCATGGAAATCAAATCATATATGATATTTCACATTTACGTCCACTTTAATACGCTTTTTAGATAGAAATGAAATCAAATCTGTTAAAATTTGTTGAAAAATCTTATACTTTTCTATCCACATTTTTCTTATTGAAACTCTGTTAAATCTTAACCCCACAAGACTTGTATCAAATCCTATGTTCCAGAATCTTGGAAGTTTTTATATAACTCTATCGCTCGGGAAATCTTATACTTTTCTATCAACATTTTCCTATTGAAACTCTATCAAATCGTATCCCCCATCTGAGTTCTATCTAATCCTATATGACTCTAAATCTCTAAAATTTCTATCAAATTCTATCCGTTGTAAAATCTTATACTTTTGCTATCAGCAGTTTTTTTTATTGAAAATCTATTAAATTTTACCCACACCAGACTTTTATGAAATCCTATTTTCCTGAACCTGGAAGATTTCTATCAAATTCTACTCCTCGAAAAATCTTATGCTTTGACACCAAGATATTGTTATTTAAACTCTATCAAATCTTATGGAATGATAAAATTTTGATAGGAAAGTATAAGATTTCTCGACGAATACAATTTGATACAAGTCTGAAGTGGATAAGATTTGATAGAATTTCAATGAGAAACTCTTGATAGAATAGTATAAGAATTCTCGACGCATCGACGGATTGAGTTGTAAAATCTTCCAAGATTTTGGAATATAGGATATGGTACAAGTCATGTGCCAATAGGCTTTGATAGAATTTTGATGCTAATCTATTGATAGAAATGTATAAGGTTTCTCAATGGATAGAATTTGATAGAAATATCCTAGATTTCGAAACATAGGATTTGATGCAAATTGCAAGTCTTGTATCGATAATCTTTGATAGAATTTTAATAAAAATATGATGATTATATTATATTTTACCAATCAGTCTTCTGTGACCAGTCACTCACACGTATTTATTGAAGGGTGACCTGGAAAAGGGGGTTCGAGATGTGACAGATCACACTTCTCTGACAATTCGCAAATTAGTGCTAAAGTGTATTTGGGAAGTAAGAGCAATTCTAGTGTGTTTTTAGTGTTTAGTGTTCTAGATTATATGACAGTTTATGTGTATTTACAAATTAGTGAAATATTGTAATATTTAGCTTAAGTTGATAAAAACCATCCCGAAAAAGTCAAAATTTGCCGGACTAGAAAATTAAAATCTGGCAAAAATGCCGGAGTTGTATATATAATGTTAACTTAAATAGATCCTAAGGAACTTTATTAAAGTCCGTTCGCTATATGTAGCCCAGGCATCTGGCAGTTTTTTTACCGTTTTAGCTAGGTAGTGTGCGTTTTTTGACTAAAACTGTTTAATCCCTTCTCATCACATTTTAGAGCAAAAAGTCAAACAGAGAAATTAAACTAAATAAAATTATGAGAAAATTGAAAAAAAAGAATCTTCTATATTCAGTAGGTGTCGATTCATGATCCTTCAAATTAACCGAAGTTTTTTTTAAGTGGCTCAAAAACAAAATTCTGAAGTTTAGATTTATACTTTGGAACCTGGTAATTTTACAAAAAATGTTCTGTATATTAATTAAAATAGACGTCATTTCCAGCAATTCTAAACAAAAAATTACCTATCTCAAATAGGTCATGAGTTATGTTTGCCAGGGCAAATTATTGGTTTTCAGTTTTAATTTTAGTTTTAATTAACTCATAACTTATTGTGGCTTTGTTTTTTTTTAGATTTACTGAAAAGTACGTTTACTTTAATTAATATACAAAACATTTTTTTGTAGATTTGACAGGTTTTAAACTTTTAAAGTATAGATTGCAAACTTCAGAATTTTATATTTTAGCCTCTTTTATACCAAAAATTCGGTTACTTTGAAGCAACATGCCTGGACATCTAATGAAGATGAAAGGTTCTTTTATTCAAATTTGCTCAGAATTTAAAATTTTGTCTAGATTAATTTTGCTTTTGGACATGTTGCTCTAAAACGTGATGGGAAGAGACAATCTACGTAAACACGATTTTTGGAACTTTTTTCAAAAATATTTCCGGGATGTATGGTAGTCATTTCTAGCAAAAGTGAAATTTGCATCAGGACCACTAAATAAACAGTTTCAGAAAAAAAAAAACGCTCTACTTGGTTAAAACGGTAAAAAGGTCTTTGTTTTTACGAGATCCCTGGATTAATGATAGACCTTATAGAAAACAATTATGGACGTCAATAGACCTGCAGATAGTTCACTAGACCTCTAGGGACAAGATTGTATCATCAGAGACTTCAGAGTACTTCGATAAACATAAATAAACTTCAATACACCTTCACATATTTCAATGGACTTCTTGGATCTAATCGAAACCATTGATAGACATTGGCAGACCTGCAGATAGTGCATTAGACCTCTGGGAACATTAATGGATTTTAAGAGGCTTGAATTTTCTCCAATTAAATCCGAGTGACGGCATTGAAGTTTTGTTTGCTGTTATGAAATACGATAAACAATCAATACATTTCAATTGACCCTCCAATATTTTATTAGACCTCTATAGAAACTTCAATTGAAACTTAATTAGTTCTTGACAGATCTTAATATCAGAATTTGTTCAACCTTAAGGGACTTCAATTTCAATATATTTGGTGGAACATATTTCGAATTCAATCCTAAAGGACTTTATTAACGTTTATTTGCCACGGCAGACTTTATAATGAAAAATTCATGTACTTAAATGTACTTCAACAAACATTAATTAACTTTAAGGGACCTTCAGATGTTACATTAGATCTCTAGGGTCTAGGGTTGTGTTTTGAATGGACTTTTGTATAAGTCTATAAGCAATTTTAAAAGACTCAACCTAAGAACCACTTAGGGCCATTTTAATAATCATTCATAAGCTTATTTAGACTTTGATAGACCTCTAGTATTGGGGCATGAATGTTTTTTCACAGCCTGCGAGGAATTGTTATGGGCCAAGGACTGTATTGAAGTTCATTCGCTACGATAGACTTTGAGAGAAAACATAATGGACTTCATCAATCCTAAATACAGTTCGTTTTTTTGGAGCTTCATTGGATCTTCAGACTTCAGAGGACTTCAATTGACCTCTAGGTATTGCATTCAAGTTCATTTGGTACTGATAGCGAAGGTATGGTGGAGCTTCATATTCTACGACGAATTATTATGGACTCATACAAATATTGAAACCAATCAGAAACGTTAATGGTCCTTCAGAAACTTAATTTGACTTCAATAGACCTCAATATTATATTTGATTACACCTCCAGGGACGATGAATTTCAATGTATTTCGATTTTAGTGAAGCTTCAATCAACTTCAATCCTCATAAAATTCATTTAAGTTTATTCACTACGATAAATATAAAATAAAACATTAATAGTCCTGCAGAAAGTTAATTAAACCTCTGGGAGCCTTAATGGATTTTTAGAGACTTAAATGTATTTAATTCAACAGACTTCTAGGGCATGCATTGAAGTTCATTCGTTACTATGAATTAAGATCAACTAAACATCAATAAATTTTAATTGACCTTAAAATATTGCATTAGACCTCTAGGGTTTGAATGGATATTTCATTCAATCTTGATCGAATATACCTTAATTAGACCTGATTAGAACTACAAGAAGTTAATTAAAAATTTAAGAAACTCGCAATGAACTTTAATTGGGTTAGAGGATTTCACAAATTTGTATGCAATATAAAAAATCTAATTGGACCTAAAAAGAGAAATATAAATCTAATGAAAATAAAAAGGTGGAATGCATATTAGGAACGGGCCCCTCAATTTGAATCTCGGTACTGACTTCTCGCCTCCATGACAATCGCACTCTCTGTTCCACTTCGCAGCTGCCTTCAGTCCCTTCCCCTTCAAGTGGCACTTTCCTCGAACTGCTCCAGCACAATCATCCCCCACCTGCAAATCCGATTAGCCAAACATTCTCAAATTTAATCCCACACAAGATTGAAATTAATCATTAAATCAATAATTAAAAAAATCTTAATCAATCTTAATCAATCTTAAAAAAAGGAAATAATTACAGCTACAGTTACTATGTGAAAATAAAATTGTACATCATATAAAACATAAAATAAAATCGTAAGTAAAATTTTTTATGTACGGAAACATGTTACATTTGTAAAAAATTATGAAAATGTCTAGAAAATAAATCAAGGCTGTCCTTTTTACTATTCACAATTGACGAACTTGCAATTAAAGAGAAAATTCTTCATCATAATTTAAATAATTGGGTCAATTAAATCCGAAATTTTTCAAGAAAACAGTAAAAATGTCACAAAACGGTTTAAAATTTACAATGAAAAATTCTACAAGTTATAAGTTTTACAATAACAAATTCTGTAATTTTGATGCTTTACATTCGAAATTTCTTCAATTTGGAAGATTTAGAATTGAAAACTCAACTTTTTATTGTCAAAATATATAAGAATTGTTATTTATGCATATCTTTAAAATTCGAGAGTTTTTAACTGTAACTCTTCAAAATTGTAGAACTTTGAATAGTAAATCTTTAAAATTGAAGCGTTTTTAATTTTCAAACTTTACAATTAAATTTTGTAGAAATTGTGGATGTACGTTGTTGGCTTTAGTGTCAGGTGAATTAAAAACAATTAAGTTGCTTCAAATGTTTCGGCACACAATGGTGGCCCTCATCAGTGAATTTTATTAAATCTGTGAAAATTACATAATGTCTTGTAGATACACAGTTTTACAATTGAAAGTGTTAATCTTTTGTTAATATCTCAATTGTGAAATAATTACATGAATTCTTTAATTTTAGAATTAAATTTGATCAATAACTATCAATAAATCTTCCAGTATTTTTGAAACATTTTTTAACGAAGTATATATTTGATGAAAAACAATCACAATGTAGTACAAAATTAATTTTTTTTTAAGTTGTCAAAGGATATTGCAGTTGAAGAACTCTTTTTAAAGTATTTTTTAGCGACGTATCTTTAATTAAAAAAATTATTTTATTTTATTCTTTTTTATTTTTCAAACAATCTTTTTGTATGAAAAATACTTTTATAAACAATTTTTTGTTGTATGGGAGAAATAATTTTAGTAATGAATTTTCTGTTATCATGAGGAATTACATCTGCGAAAGTGAAATGTTATTCCTTTCAAAATCGCACTTTAGTAAAAATACGAAATTATTAAAATTCCTTGTCGTCAAATAATTATTCAAATATTTAAAAAAAGTTGTCATCCTTATCTACGAAAAGTTGATAAAAACTTTTTTTTACACAGTAATAAGAACTACTATCGGCGAGAAAATTCGAGTCCTCTGGCTTTGATGTTAAAAAAGTAAGTGAAGAAAAAATGGTAGCTCAATGAATGAAGGATCATTTTAAAGGTCAAACTGTTGTACGTTAATGAGCCTGAAACGAATATGCCA
>CAKNYM010052387.1:606835-623474 GCA_932195095.1 Andricus curvator
CATAGCATAGCATAGCATAGCATAGCATAGCATAGCATAGCATAGCATATAGCATAGTATAGTATAGTATAGTATAGTATACTAAACGGATAAAAATTATTATAGTTAAACCAGCGACATTTATGCTTGATCTAGCTACAAATTTGTTAGAAACGGACAGATATTTGTAAAGGGTTTAAAGAAGGAATATGCAGCAGAATTGATTGTCATACTACGAGTTGCAACATTGTGAATAGATTCAGCCATGTATTATATTTTTTTTAAAGATTTATATACGTGATTCATTATTAATAATATTATACTTATAATAAATTCTGCTGCAAATTCCTGCTAAAATATTTACCAATATCGTTAGTTTATTTCTAACAATATTTCTAATTCATATTCATATTTAAAACGTATACAATTTAATATTTCTTTGAAAAAATAAATAAAAATGCATCCATTGTTCATTATTTAAGTATAATCAGCATTTTTCTTGCTGACGATCATGTTGAGGTAAACGAACTCGACTTGATAAGTATCCGATTCATCGACCTACATACACTTATTTCTATATTTGTGTAAAATTTACTGTAGATTTAGTGTGAAGTACTCTGAAATTCTGAAATAGTAAAAATCTTACTAATTGCATTAGTAGTTATGTGTTTGACAAATGAAATAGTAGTATTTTAGCATTTCGCTCATGGGATAGTAAAATAATCCCAAGTTTATTTTACTACCCAGCTGGAAATATTCATATAGGGAATTCCATGTGGAATTTCTACGTGGATTTCCGCGTTGAAATCTAGGGAAAACCATCCAATCACGTGGAATTCCACATGGAAATTTGGAGCATTCCACGTAGAAATTTAAATGTTATTTTCGTATATAATAATATATGGCATACAGAAAAAAGCTAGGCTCATTTTGAGTCAAATATTGAAAGTCTAGAGATTGTTTCCACGCGGATTTCCGCGCGGGTATTTTTACCTGGGTGAAGTCAATTAATGAAAATATTGTATAATTCTTTGGTGATTTCGTTTGTTTATGGAGGTTACCTATTTACAAGTTTGACAATATTGCGGACTTATTGTTTCAATAAAGTTGAAAATGTTACAAAATCGTGTTCTATTATTAAACTTTTCTATTTGACACTTTTCTTATTTCTATAACCCTTCTTTAATGTTTATATACATCCTAAATGAAAAAGGCTATTTGCTTGTGTTAAATAAAAATTGTTATGAGGATGAACCACCCCCGGAGGAAGACTTTTCATTTCTGTTTTTAATCCTGGTTCAGTGGTGGTTTACGCCCATACAATTTTGTTGTCAACTCGAGAAAATAGCAATTTTCAATCAAATTTTCAACAAAATAGTTGAACTTTCAACCAAATTGTTACATTTTTAAGACAATAAGACGAATTTTTTAGAAGCAGTTGAATTTTCAACAAAAAAGTTAGTCTTCAACCAAGAAAGATGACTTTTACACATAAAAAAATGAATTTCCAATCCAATAGGACGAACTTTTAACAAAATAGTTAAATAGTTAAATTTTTAACCAAATAGTTAAATTTTTAACCAAATAGTTGAATTTTCAACATACAAAGATTTTAGTTATGAAGATTAATTTTCTACTAAAAGACGATTTTTTAACGCAAAACATAAATTTTCAACCAGATAGATGAATTTTCAACAAAGAAGATTCATTGTCTACTCTAAAAGATAGATTCTTAACAAAAGAATTAAGTTTCCAAACTAAAAGGTCGGAAGGTTTGGAAAACAGTGGACTTTTGAACCGATAATGATGAATTTTCAACAAGAAAGTTAATTTTCCATCAAGAAATATGAATTCTTAACCAAACAGTTGAATTTTCAACTGAAAAAGATAAGTTTTCAACCAAAAATGAAAATTTAACATTTTGGAATCGTACCAAGCACTCACTGAAAGTGTTATCATTACAATTTTAGACAGTAATGCTGCAAACTAAAATGATCAGTACAGTGGCGTAACTGAGAACGTTGAGGCCTCTCCGCAAAATTTTTTAGGTGTTCCGTTTGAAATTAAAAAAGAAGGCTGATTTATAAATTGCTGAGCAGTAAAACAATTCTGTCAATAAATTAAAATAAAAAAGCTCAAATAATATATTATTTTTGCTACAAGTATCCGGGGGTTTGCTTTATAGTAGTTGCGCCACTGCATATGATAAGTACATTTTACAAAGTGAAATTGTCAGAAATTCTGTTATAATAATTTTTTAAGGCAGAGGAACCAATTGTGATTCCAAATGTGGATCAGTGTTTCTCTACACTGTTATTTTGTTTATATATATTTTTTTAAACGGAAAATGTGTAGTGTATAATATATAATGAAATATTCGCATGAAACACATAACAAATAATTTAGATATTTATACAAGATAAAGCTACTCATCCACATTTGAAACGTCAATCCACATTTGGTTTCTCTGACTCATCTTTTCATATAATATTATTTGAGATAATTATTATAAATAAACCAAAGCAAATAGCGAATGACGGCTACATTACACCTCAATACTGTTTTTTGTACAACATTTTTAAAATACAAAAATATTCTGACGAATTAAAAAAAAAAGTGGTTTTAAAGCTAATTTACTTTTTTTTAACTTTATTACATTCTCATTCTAATGAGAAGGTATTGGTTTTATGTAAAATTTGACATAGTCGGTTTTCATCAAATCTCGACGTTTTGAGACCTCCTGAGTCAGAAAAAACGATTTTTACCAAGGTGTCTGTCTGTCTGTAGTATGTCTGTCTGTCTGTAGTCACGATAACTTTCGAAAAAATGATCAGATTTGATTAAGCTTTGGCACACTTTTTTATGGCCTAAAAAGAAAGAACGAGTTCGTTAACCAGCTATTTTGGATGAAAATTCAAAAAGTGAGCACATTTTGAAAATTTTTGAGACCACTTTTTTTGAAGATTTGAAAATTCTATGTACGGTTATTAGTATTACGCAAAATGTCGAACAAAATATCCTAATGACTTTTCGTGAGAAAAAAAAATTACTGGAGTTATAGCATTTTCAAAATTCCAAAAAACAAACGAAAATGAACATTTTAGGCCGAAAAATGCACGATATGAAAAAAGTCAAGAGGAGAAAAACGTTGCTTTTTGAACACCCCATAATATTTTTATAACAGTTTTTTGAATTTTTTGAAAAATAAAAAATTCAAATTTTGATCGCACAAAAAAATGATGAAAAATCAAAAATTCCATTTTGCTGTCAAACTATGCAAGATACGAGAAAAGATCATTCCACCAAAATTGTGCACCTAAAAAAGATTTACAAATTTCTAATGACTCTCTTTTTGATATGACGCGCAGTTTTTGTTTTATTCGTAAAAAACAGCATTGAAAATAGAAAAATCAAATTTGTAGACGAATAACACGAGCTACGAAAAAAATGACATAAACAAAATTTGTTCGTTCAAGGAGGAGGTACAAATTTTTTGTGAATCATGTTTCGATAGGATGCGTAGTTTTTGTTTTATTCGTGAAAATAACATTGACAGTAGAAAAAATCAAATTTTTGAAAAAACAATGCAAGGTACGAAAGCAGATAAATGAACAAAAATTGTGCATTAAAAAAAGGTTTACAAACTTGTAATCAATTTTTGTTGTAAGAATATATTCAAAATGAAAAAAATTAACTTTTTTGAAAAACGGAACAAGCTAAAATAAAATTTTAACTAATAAAATTTGTCGTTAAAATTATATAATTATTTTTCATTTGAAATCAAATACAAATTTAGTAATTTGTATATGAACAACATATAACACGAAGCACAAAGTGCGCGCTCAGAGTATTTACCATATCGCGCACCGTAAGTGCGCTCAAACTTTTTTGTTTCTATCATACGGTGCACAGAACCGAGCGTGGAAGGCAAGGTTCAAATGATTTTCAAATCAAATTTCGAGCGCGAAGCGCGAATGTCTGGATGAGAATGTGTTCCTTAAGGTCGATAGAACCTTGAGTAAATAAAGTTCCTTTTCAGTCTAAAATAAAAACAAATTTAACAATCACTTAATATGTAGAGGTTTTGATAATTTCATAAGATTTGCAAACAAACTTTTTCTTTTCATCGAAGTCGAACACGAAGTTCAGAAATCTAAAGGAGCCGAGCGTAAAGCGCGATGCAAATATGCCCGAGCGCGCAGCGCGAGGTGAATATATAGTCGAGCGCGAAGCGCGCGATAAATATATGATCGAGCGCGAAGCGCCAGATCCAACAGTCGCGCGCCCTAGGCGCGCTCAAAATTGCGAGCGAAGGTACATCAAATAAAAGTATCTTTTTATATGCCAAGAACATTGTTGTTCATTTTAATTTTAATTTAATTACCTTATTGACGTTATATAGCTCGTATACAGTATTCTGCTATTAATATGGATAGTTGTCTTTCGGCTAAACAAGGTCTCTTAAAAATTCAAATAAATCGTTCACTCTGCACGTTAATATTGTACAAAAATTAACAGAGTGATAATTTTGAAATCAATTATTTTCTTACATTGTTTCTAATATGGAATTTTCAAATTCTCAGAAAGTGGAATGGCGGTACCAGTTCCGTATTCAAAATGGAAAGGTCTGTTTGGTTACCCAGTTCTGTACTGCCACCCTTCAAATTACGTTCTATATATTACTTATGTAAATGATCGCTGAATTTTAAATGAAGGGAGTGATTTAAAAATATAAAAAAATTTTTAAATCAAAAAATTTCGATCCTAAAACATTTTTTAACTCTCAATTTACAATAATACACTACTGGTCAAAACTGTGCATCCACCTAAGAAAATTAGTTTAAAAAACGCTAGAAAACTTATAAAATATCGCGTCGATTGAGTCCTACTTGAAGTCTTTTTTATAACCAGGGGCAAGATAGCATGTGAGAAAAAAATTTTCCGTTTTGACCAATTTTCGATTCTCAACTCACACTCTCTGCATGCATTAGGAAAGTAAATGAAACGAATTGAAATTCCACGAAATTAAAGTCAATTCTCTTCTTTAATATCAGATCAAGAACATCATAAAATATGTATTTGTTCTTGAATTATCATAAAAGGTGTGGAAGCGTGCTCAAGACGAAAATCGGTCTGTCAAGCGGCCGAAGAAGCTTTTTAACAAAAGAGAATTCACAATCACCCAATTACAGTTATCAATGTTTTGGCCTTTCATTTTGAAAAGTATATTTACGAATGCCACAAATACAATTTTTAGTATGCAATTAAATTTTATTCTTTTTTTAATCGTCTAAAATGCTTCTATTGCTTACCTCAAGACTGCAGCCTGCCTGAGTCGTAGGACACTCCATCGACACATGCAAGGGAATGTTTAGATACATATTACGTAAAAATAAGTAAGGGTGGGGTGGGGTTAATTTTGGATACAGAAAGCTTCTTCATATATTTCTAAACTACTTCCGTACGGAAAGTTTTTGTTAATTTGTTTGCTCAAACTCCCCTCGATAAAGAAAACTCTGAAATATTATGTGACACGAATTATGCAATAGCTTGTAAAATATTCTTTCATTTTATTTTAATAAAGAGTTATAATTCTTCTCTTCCGTAACACAGGCCGAAAAAAACTAACATTTTTTGTACTCAAAAACTGGACTAGCACCCGATTAGCGCCCAAAAAGACCGCCTAGATTAGACGGTCTAGACAATACCCTAACTGGACAGTGGATGTAAGTCTGTCCCGATAATTTTCTACATGAGCTGTGTTATCATTCTCAGAGCCTAAGTTTCATTAAAAAATTCCAAAAACTGTCCACTCGAACACGCGTTAAAGACAAAGACAGAATAAGGTTTAGAAAAATATTTTTTTTTTGCATAGGTATTAATGTACTTTAAAACGAATTTTAAGTCAATTTGCCGTGCCAGTTTTATGCGTTGCTGTTTTAGAAGGGGACATCTACGAATTACATCGAACAATCGTTACGGTATCTCAAATATAGATTTCTTGTAGAAGGATAAAAAAATACTCAAAACAAAAATTTTGTTGAGTCCCGATCTCTTTACAAATCTTCCTAATTTAAAATTATTATAGTCACATTGGGTATAAATATGTAATTAAAGAATTAAAAAAGAAATTGTTCATTCGGGAATAACACATAATTAAAAAGTTGGAATATAAAACAAAGAAAAACCCTTTTTGCACAGTTTTTTTTCACAAATTTTATACTGAGAATTTAATGAATTTTTTTACTGCCTATATTTTCTTTACACATGAAACAGAGATGTTATTATCTACCTCAGTTTTGCAATGTTTAACTATGTCAATAAGAATAAAAACGATAATAATCTTCGTAATTTGTTCAGTAAATCTTAAACGAAGAATCATTAAAGCAAAACAAAAGAATCGTAAATATCAAAAGCAACTACGTAGTAAATCTTTTATCAGCAAGATTACGATATCTGCGGAGGCAACATTTTAATGCGAATTCCTATAGGCTGTTTTGTGAAAAACACGAATCTGAAACTCTTAAATCTATAGCTTCTATAGTTTTCAAGATATCGATTTTTTTACTTTTTAAATTTACATAAGTTATCAATGTTGGGTTCAATAGGGGATTTGATGCGATTAAATCTCGAGATACTACGTGAAGCGATATAAAAAACGAGAGGGAGTTCTGGAAAGGGAAAAAGGTGTGGCTGGGGTGTCTTCGACCTAACTCTATCCACGAGAAAGCATGTAAAAAAATAGAAGGGCTATAAAATACGGGGGGGGGGGGGGGGCCACTGGAAATAATTTTAATATCAAAATATTGATATCTCGAAAACCATTCGAGATATCAAATTAAAAGTTTCATACTCGTGTTTCTCGCAAAAAATACTATAGGAATCCGTATTAAAACTTTGTTGCAACGGATATCGCCATCTTTCCTCTTAATCTATCAACATTTTTTCATGATAAGCTTCTACAATTTCGGCAGAATTGTTTGTATATGTCGTAACTACTTAGTCTTATTACATATTTCATGAAATGTTTAGACAGGATTGTGCAAGAATCGCTTGGGATTTTACCATACAATAACCATATAACAATAAAATAAATTTTTTTGTTTGAAATCTTACAAAACGGGGTAGGGTGGCATCCCGGTAAGAAGAGAAGAATAGAGAAAAATTAATATTTTCAGATACAAACGAAAGAGTGAACATTATTTAATTTTTTTGAATGTGCTAATTTTCCATCGGGAGAAGTTCCCAACGAAAGAATAGGTTTATTTACGAAACCAATTCTTTTCTATTTCCTTAACGATTGCCACTTGTGTTGTGTTCCATGCAGGCGAACATATTTTCCATTTTTTTAATTCCTCTTAATGCGAGCAGTAGACACACCTCTCATGGTTATTTTCAATTCCATACTTACATGCTTTATTTTCGATTAATTTAATTCTTTCTAATCCGTCCACAAAATGTGTGCGCTTACATGGCTTCTATTCCTCCGTGTACAACATAAGTTTGGAAATTTCAGTTTTTTTTGTCATGGTTATTTTTAATTTTATTCTGTCATGCTTCATTTTCGATTATTTTAATTCCTTCTAATCTATCCACAAAATATCTGCTCTTGGATATTTTCTATTCGTTTTTGTGGAATATAAGTTTGGAAATTTCAATTTTTTTGCCTACCATAACGATGGAGTGATTGTAATAATAATATTTTTATTGTCTTAACCCTAAAAACGATTTCAGATGTTTAGCAGTCAAGTTGAAAAAATTTAACCTAAACCAAAAATTCAAAGTAAAAAAAAATGGTAAGCAGAAAATTTAAAAAATTTGGATTTCGACTATGCTGGAACAATATTACTACAATGTTATATAGATCGTTTTTTTGACTCAGTATACTTTTTTGTGTGGCTGTGCAATCCATGCAAATTTGCACAGCAGTAGTGCGTGTTCCAAGACAGATTTCATATGAAAGCAGTCAAAATATGTTTCTGTTCGATAGATTAATAAAAAAATGTTCACATAATTTACCCAAATACAATACTTATTTATTAAAAAAATGCATTTATTTCAATTCACAGTTTCACCTTAAAAGTTACATTATTCTATTCCTTTCTATTCTTTCTTTGACATTTCTCCACTTTTTAATTCCTTCCAATACGCTTTCATTAAATTTTTCTGAGTGGATTAAAAAGACTAGCTTTTGCGTTTTCAAAGTGACATTATTCTCTTTCTTTCTATTCTTTCTTTTGCATTCCTCAATTTTTTAATTCCTCCCTATACACTTACATTAAATTTTTATAAGTGAATTAAAAGAAATAGGTTTTGCTTTTTTTTCTACTCGTTGGTGGAACTTTCGATGAAGGAAAATTCACGTATTAATGGGAATTCAGATTCTGAATTTTTTTGAATTCTTCTCTTCTTACCGGGATGTCCTCTATTCGAAGGTCAATTTTTATGACCATTCTAATACCGATGGTATAAATATTTGAAAAATGAAAAATACGTTTAAAAATATGGCTATTCACTGTTAAAAATGTTTGCAATTTTAATATACATTCAATATACATTTGTATATTAAATCTAAAACTTAGGTATACGAAAGCGCCATTAAGAGACTATGTTATTAAATTTCATATACAGCATATTGATCATTTATCAGAAAAGTCAGATATTTGCACTTTTCACAAATTAAAAACAATGTTGGCAACAATTTTCAATTATAAATAATCAAACATAATATTTTCTCCTAGATAAATTTAAATTACACTGTTTTTAAAGAGAAAAGTTCAATTAAACGAATAATTTAAAAACCTAACCACCAAGCACCTGTACTCACGTTAAAATTCTAACATTCACAGCGAATTTTAGAAAAAATTCCATCCGTACGTTGCACTTTAATTATAAGTAGGAATTTAGTCGACGAATTGAAGGTTATTACTTTATTTTTTAATATTTGACAAGATCTGAAGGCATCAAAGGACTTGTCGTTTTCACGCACTCTGTTTTACCGACTTTAATATACATGTATATTAATTTTACAACATGATGGTATATTAAAATTAATGTACGGTATATGCAAATGAATTTACTCACATGTACGTTAAATTTCGATCAGATTTTTTAAACAGTGTTGTGCTCTAAATTAGCGAAAAACTATGAATACAACTAACGCAAAAACAATTTTTTCCTGCATTTTTTCTAAGAAAAAAGTTCTAAGTTCAATTTTTATGAAAAATTGTAAATGTTTAGAAAAAATTACATTGCATGTAATTCTAAAAAATTGTAAAATGGTGCGAAACGCGTGAAGACGAAATATGACACAAAGAAAAATTTCAATCGATTTAGATTATTTATTTAATACATATTTTACTTATATTTCCGTTAACTGTTAATTTATCTCACATCTACTAATAATAAATAATAAATTAGAAAAAGAAAGTTTAATATCTTGTGTTTTAACTTTTTTGAGCTGTGGCTTATGGGGATTGTTTTTCATTGACTATATCAATTCTGTAAGTTAGAAGTTTTATTTGTAATATTATGCTTAAAAATGAAATATTCGTGTTACTTTTATTTCTAAGCAGGACCATTAATATTCATACACAAAATATTCGCAATAAATAATTATTTTATTTTTAAATAAATTTTATGTCATATCGTTATAGATATAGAGTATAGAACTAGTGGGTGTTGAAATAAACCATAAAGTTTGAATGAAATTTACATTGTTGAAATTATAAATAGTTTGTTGATGCTATGCAGTCGTATGATGACGTATGAACCAGTACTGATGTTCAGTACCGATGTTGTACTGAACGCCAGTACTGGTTGTCATTACATGCCAGTACTGGCGCACTGCTGGCCCAGCACAGACGAACAGTACTGGGGCCAGTTGTCTATTTCAAACTGAGAAACAAATTTTGAGACTGCAAATGCGATTTTTCAAATGAGATAAAAAATAAAATAAAAAAAAAACACATAAAAAAGGCTAATAAATCTAGGCAAATATACTTGATTTACTGATGTGTAGAAAATTTACTGCTAGTTTCATTTTATATTTCGTACTTATTTGTTCACAAGCGACAAATAGAATTACGATGTCTCTTTTTCCGAAGCAATAACTGGCTCATCCGCTAACGTATGTGCCTGCTTAAATTTATAATGTGTAATCAGGCGCGCATTTTAAACAATGTACCCAAACATATGTAATATTGACTTTTAACATGATCCAACTACCTTGATATTTGAGAACAAATTTTGTTCTAGTTTGTTTGAGGCGATTTTATGCATATATAAAGCGTCACTTCTTTTTCCAAAACAGTCATTCAAGTTTTGCAATCTAAAGAAAACCATTTAATTATTTTCTTTCCCACGCCAAAAAATGAAGATCTTTATTATTTTCGCTGTTATAGTCTGCATCTTTTTAGTTGTCTCTGGATCAAGAAGTAAGTACACACAACAAAGTTTAAAACAAATTTTTTCACTTTACTGAGTGAAGAATAACGCCACATTTTGTTTCGCCTTTAGCATTTTGAAGAATAAAATTATTATATTTAGCCCATTTCGTACCGATGTAAAATTATTTTGTGATGCATTTTTAAATAGGCCAGAAAGTTTGCTAAGCTTCTTATCATTTGAAAAAGTTACATCATTTTTATTATGAAATAATTTTATACATAAAGAACAATTTATAGTTTGAATTTCCTAAGTGTGTAGAGACACTGAAAATATTTAATTTACATTTACTGTATTTCGGTGAACCTAGCCACGGCCTTGAATTATAAATTATTT
Source organism: Andricus curvator (assembly GCA_932195095.1). Taxonomy (NCBI): domain Eukaryota; kingdom Metazoa; phylum Arthropoda; class Insecta; order Hymenoptera; family Cynipidae; genus Andricus; species Andricus curvator. Next base: position 617,597 of record CAKNYM010052387.1, read on the forward strand.
TCCTTTTTTGAGTTCATTTTGAGCTCATCGTATTGAAAGATGAACTAATGGCCAAAATTTAAATCCTAATTAGCTATATTGAAATCACTAAGATTGCCTTGCCCTACCCCGTCCGCAATCCTTGGCAACCCTTATCGAAGTACCGCAATTAGGTGCGTTACTACGTTCATTTATTTAAAGATAAAATCCAACGTTAAATTTTGAACCTCACTCAAGCTAAATAACATGGGTTGATACTTTTCATCTAAATCGCCTATTTTTTTGTATTATTAATCATTCAGGTGGGCCAAAAACCATACTTTGCTGATGAAAATTGAGAATTCTTTCAATTTTAGGGGCTAGACCGGTAAATTACCCTGAATACACTATGCTATTCAGACAGTTAAAAATATATTACATAAATTATATTACTGTTATATTCCCAGTGTCAAACAAGATTTCCTCATATAAATGATATGATAAATATGAAATAGTCACACCAATTTTTTTAATAATTGCATTTTGAGTCCCTATGCTACCCCTCCACTGACCGAAGTCGGGTGGGACTGACGTTATAACTGGACACTTCACCCTACGACAACCTGGCTAATTATTTTATTTTATTTTAAACAATGAATGATAAAAACAGTAGAGTAGCCTCGGAATAGATTGAAACTTTGGTTGAGGAAAGGCATGCATCCGGTAATTGTAAGGGTAAAGTTTCAGGTGATGAATGGAAACTGGGTGTTTGGAATGTTAGAGGAGTGAATTATTTCAAGGACAGACAATTAAGAGAAACAATGCACATAAGGAAGCTAGATATTACATGTGTAAATGAAACGAAGAAGCTATAGGCACTTGCGATCATGGGGAAAGAATAATTTCACTGGGAGATATGCATGAATGGATGGGAGTCCAACGCGAAGGTATGGAAAGGGTGCTAGGTAATTTTGGAGATCCAAAAACAAACGGTAACGGAGACAGATTGGTTAGCTTATGCTTGGAAAAGGGCTTGTTTATTAAAAATGCTAGGTTTAGGCATAAAATTATCCACGTGTACACAGTATGATAGACTTTGTTATTGCAGACGAGCGACTGCGAGAATGTGAGACGGATCCTTACCTCTCAGTTTCAAAAATTAACTTAGGTCAAGGATGGAGAAGAACGATAACTAATAGGACGGAACAGACGTGAGTCAAGATAGATAATTTACAGAAACCAGAAAACCGAATATAACTTAGGGGCCGTTCAAAAAATACGTAAAGCTTTTTTCTGAATATGTTGACCCCCCCCCCCCCTACACATAGCTTTTTCTATATTTTGAGTTAATTTTAATAATATTATAACACCACGGGTGACCCCCCCCCCCCCCACCCCGTCAAGGCGTTACGTATTTTTTGAACGGCCCCTTACAGATGAGATAAACGAACGCCTTGATAGAACAACTTGGGAGTCGCTAATACAAAATAAAAATATAAAGGGCGCATGTACAATGCTCCACGAAACCTTTGTTGGGAGTACAACTGAAGTGTGTGGCACTGTGGTTATAGGAAAAATGACTGAGGATGGTTGGTGGAATGATGAAATTCGCCTAGCCGTTAACGAAAAGAAACAAGCGTATCTAAAAAAGTTGAATATCATAGGTCTTGCCGATGACGTGAGACTAAGACTAAAAAACGATTATAGAGACAAGACAAGAAAAGTAACAATACTAGTTAAACAAAGCAAGGGTAAAATTAAAGCGGATGAAGAGAAGAAAATAAAAAATGCTGTCGTAAAAAATAATTTTATTGGCAAATGCACAAGGACAACACGACAGGAAGTTGTAGTGCAGCGAATTACGATGAAAGTCAGTTACCCTTCAATGGCAATCGCGTTCAGAAAGAGGGCAGGGGGACATACAACTTTTGGCGAAAGGAAGGGAATAGGGGAAAACAGAGGAGTGGTTCAAGGTCCAGCAGCTCTTATCACCGAACACGAAGGATTATTCCATGCAAAAAATATTGGTGGCTCTGAAAATGGCCGAGTTTTTAGGGTCCTAAGAAGGACGGTATGAACTGGGTGCGTTGAGAAACTTCCTTGTAGCAGGGTCTCTCTCTTCTCTTTCCTTGACGCTGAGAAACACCCTTACTGCGGGGTCTCTCTCCTTTGTTCCTGATGCTGGTTCCTTCGTCTGTTCGGAGAGTTGTCCGCAGCCTCCTTACGCTGGTATTTGGGCCGATAGCTAGTCAAAACACCGGTCCCACAATCTTCTCTCCACGAGGAACCTAGTCACGGGGTTTGCTTCGTCTATGCGCGAAAGTTCCATACGCGGTTCGAAAACCACATTGCTTACAACACGGGGCACACCCTTTGCTGAAGGGCATCGAGAGCGGAACCGACAAGGTGGCACCGGGCTTGTCTTAGTTTGTTCGGGGGAGAGTCGGATCGGGGAGGCGCTAAGGTTGAGCACGTCTTCGTGATCGGAGTCCTGGGGATCCTCTTCCTGGGCGGTATCCCTAGGAGGGGGGGGGGCGTTCAGGCCGGGGTATTCCGGATCGTATATCGCGGAAGGCGGGGTGTTTGAGACCAAAGTTGTCGTTGGGTAGAAGGACAGTGGGCTCCTGGTTGAAGGACCGAGCTGCCCCTAAGAGAAATCGGAGTGTAGCGAGGGGTGAGGATTAGTGTGGTCGATGGAGGGAACGTAATTTTCCTTATCGTGGTCGGTGGTCAATTCCGGGTCCCTAATTTCGATGGGGGACCCAAACGTTCGGTAATCGGGGAATTGCGAATCCGTGCGTTTTACCCGGGAGCTGACTGGGGAGCCAGGTGTCGGGGGTCTGCAGCGTGGCGTGGATGCACTGGTGACGAGTTGGCAATCCAAAGGGATTGCTGAAGCCGCATGATGCTTCAGCGTGAGACGCCTGCGGAGGTTGAAGCGGTTTTTACGTTTGCGCGCCGGCGCGGCCCCCTGCCGTCATCGGAACTCAAAAGTCTTCCTGTTGCCGATAAGCACAGTAGAAAGTTTCTCGACAGCAGGGTCATACGGTACTCGGGTAGAACGCGAATGAAGTGGAACTCGGTCGGTAGGACCGTCCCAGCGCGGAGAGAGGGGCGTCGGCGGGACAGGAAGGTACGTCACAGGGGGTGTAGTCCGTGTAAACACAATAGGCTGTCGGCAGATCGGGGATTTCTGGTGAGGATACCGGTTGGGGGGAGCCCAAAGAAGGGCTACGTGGAACTGCCCTTGTGTGTTCGCGACCTGCGAAGTAATGCCTGGGGAAAACGCCGGGGTGACCTGTAAGTCCACGGGGTACCAGCGTCGTTTCGTCCGAGAAAGGTACCCCAACGTCGGATTTGGGGGTTGGTTCTGCCCTACCGGGGGGAGGTGAAGCTTGGTCACAAGGATCAAAGGGTCCCCATCCTGGCTCTTCCGTGAGTGACGACCCTTGGCGGGCCTGCTGGATTGCCTGTCGTTGTTTCCGGCGACGACGGGGGCTCAGTCTGGTCCTCCTTTCCCTGGGAGGGTAAACGTCTTCCGGGGGCTCCCCTGGAGAGAATTTTCTACTCATATGAAACAAAAAAAGATACACGATGTGCGTCCGTTGATCAGGTCTAGATCCCCGCTAGGCGGCAACTCTGGGGTCCCTTCCAACGAGCGTATAGTGTATAGGGGGTGGGCTAGGTCCCCGCTAGGCGGCCACTCTGGATGTCCCGGTGAGTGTGGTGTGGGGTTGGGTCCCCGATAGGCGACAACTCTGTACGTACCGGTGAGTGTGGTGTGTACGTGGAGGCGGCCTAGGTCCCCGCTAGGCGGCAACTCCAAAGGTCTTTTGTGAGTGTGGCTATTGTGAAATAATCGAAAAATGTTCCTTAACCTACGTTAAAAGTACATGTTTGAGGACCTACAAGATTATACCTAGAGGAGGGGAAGGGAGTCAGATCTAGATATAATGACACCTTTATTAAATCAAAACTAATCAGGCTGAACGATGAGAATACGTCACAGAGCGCTAACGGGTTCGTAACTGTAATCCGTAATGCTGTGAGGGGGGTCCGGATGGCTGCACGGCCGAAGCGGCCACCTAGCCGTTTAGAGGCTCGATCCATCTTGGCTCGGCTCGGTAGTGCCGCTGGTCGAAGGCTGCTGCAGTGCGTTTTTTTGTTAAGCGAGGGTACTGCTCTACACCCGACAAATTGCGCGTCCCAGGTGGGTCACTATCCCACGTAGAAATGCTGGCGACTATTCTCTAGTCGGTGAATGTTCGTTGGTGAGCCATGCATTGCTGCAGGGAGCTTCCGTACAGAAACTTGCCCAGGCTGGGCTATGCTGTCCCTCGGTGCTGAGAGAGGCTTTACGACCTTGCTCGTCGTAGGCTTCTAAGTTTCGCTTAGATGTCGACCTTGCGCGTCGAGAATCTGAGGAGACGGTTAACTCCTGGCGAAAAACAGGGATAAGGTAGCGTGGATTGGTTACTTGGTAAAAACGGGGATCGGAAAGCGATAAGTGGTTGGTATCGTGGCACGAGCGAAATTTACTGTTGAGGAAATTCCGTGTTCTCGGCAACGTATTCAAATCGGACCTGTTGTTTTATTATTATAAAAACATAAGAAGAATGCATATTTAATATTAACTTAACTAAGAAATACGTTTGTCGCAATAATTATTCCTAATCTATGATAAGGCTTTTTAGAACAAAATCAGCCAAAACATAGCGTGAAAGAAAAGTTTAATTATCTTTCAAAATTTGTCAGCGCGCTGGCGGGCGACAAAGGAGTAGTACAGAATTAGTCAGAATAAAAAATAGCAGGGATGGAATAGTATATGAGGCGGACGAAGTAAAAGACGGTGCTAGGGACCATTACAAGATATAGAGGAGATAGTAGACGCTTTAAAAGACTCTTTTAAAGAACTATTAGGAGGTGAAGATATAGGACAACAAAACTGCGACATAGAACATAATGCATTAGAAAACCCAATTGAAAAAGTCTGTGAACTTGAAAAACGGTAAGGCTGCTGGCATAGACAGTATTAGTGCTGAAATGCTTAAATACGGTGGCGAGTACATACCTCACAGGTTGTGCGAATTAATAAATTTATGTATCGAGACGGGGAAAGTCCCAGACGATTGGAAAAAAGCGATTATCGTACCAATATACAAAAGAAAGGGAGATAAAAGCAACTGCAGTAATTACAGAGGTATCAGCCTACTAAGTACCGTAAGTAAAATATACTCAAAAATACTTATTCGTAGGGTAATGGAAATCACAGAAGAAAAGATATGGGAAGTCCAAAGTGTTTTTATGCCAGGAAGATCATGTACAGATCAGATATTTAGCCTAAGACAGATCACAGAAAAAAGCTTGAGAGTAGGAAAGAAAGTTTTCCGTGCATTTATTGACCTAGAAAAAGCATTCGACAAAGTAAATAGAAATAAACTTTGGGAAGTCCTCAAAGAGTACGGAGTAAATGGAGGGCTCCTACAAGCAATAAAAACAAAAAAACAATATATACAGGTAGTAAAGCGAGTGTAAGGGTAAATGGGAAACTGAGTGACTGGTTCGATATTATGCAAGGCGTGAAACAAGGATGCGTTATGTCCTCGTGGCTATTTATCATATTCATGGATAAGTGTCTAAGAACTGCAATCTTCGACGAAGAAGGTGTAAATCTCCAAACAGTCAAGGTACGTGGATTAGCTTTCGCAGATGACAAGATTGTTATGGCAGAATCAATCGAGGACTTGCAAAGAATGTTGAATAAACTTAATACAAGCATGAAAAACATGGACCTCAAAATTAACGTAAATAAAACACAAATCATGGTGTTTGAAGGAAAAAGTGAGAAAACAATATGCAACATTGTCCTAAACGATGAGAGATTAGAACAAGTTGACAAGTACGTATATCTAGGTAGTCT
>CAKNYM010052388.1:0-13315 GCA_932195095.1 Andricus curvator
TGATCATTTTTTCGAAAGTTATCGTGGCTACAGACAGACAGACAGACAGACAGACTACAGACAGACAGACACCTTCGTAAAAATCGTTTTTTCTGACTCAGGAGGTCTCAAAACGTGGAGATTTGATGAAAACCGACTATGTCAAATTTTACATAAAACCAATACCTTCTCATTAGAATGAGAATGTAATAATTATTGATATTATAACAATATTGAAGAGTCTTCAATTATAAATATTCAAAATTGACCAATTTTAAACTGAAAGCCGTTACCATTGAAGATTTTTTAATTGTAAATATTCAAAATAAGACTATTTAAAAAAGAAGGTTTAAAATTACATTCCCTTAACATATATAAGTCTTAATAATGGAATAATTTACAAATATATATTTTTTTATTCAAGAATTTGTAATAATAACTCTTCAAAATGGTGAAAATTTGAATTGTCGATCTTTAAAATTGAAGATTTCCCAATTTAAAAAATTGTATTTATACATTTTCAAAATTAAAGAGTTTGAAATTGCAAATCGTTATAATTGAAACATTTGCCAAGGAACTATTAAAAAAAATGTTCTAAATTACATACCTTTAAAATATGATTTTTGAAAATTGAATGATTAGTGATTCCGAATTTTCAAAATTCAAGAATTGTCAATTGTAACACTTCAGAAATTGTAGAAATTTGCATTGTGGATCTTTACAATTTAATTTTTTTAATTTAAAATTTAAAAATTATGCGAGTTTTGATTTTTACAAATAAAAATACTGACATTTTAATCATTGAAATTGCAAATTTTATCGATTTGGAAGATTTACAATTAAAAACTCTTGACTTTGGTCTTCAAAATCATCCCGATTTAAGAACTGTTATTTACAGATCTTTCAAAATTAAAGGTTTTTCAATTCAAATCGTTAAAATTAAAGAATCTTCCCGTGTAAGTCTTCAAAATTGAACTATTCCAAAACAATGTTCCAAATTACATACCTTTAAGATATAATTCTTAAAAATTAAATAATTTTTAATTCCATATTTTCAAAATTCAAGAATTGTGAATTGTAACTCTTCAAAATTGTAGAACTTTGAATTGCAAATGTTTTTAAATTGAAGATTATTTAATTTTGTTACTTTACAATCAAAAATTAAAAAATTATTAATATATGAAAAACATTTGATTACTCATCCCGAATTTCGGGACAAGACACTTTGATATTAATAATATGTAATACTTTATAATAATTATAATTTCATGATTGAATAATAATCTATAATAATTCCATTATTTCATATTCATATTCGGAATGAAGTACAGGTTTTAAAATTTTTAAATATTTATCAATCTTATCTATAGAAGCACAACATTTCTTCAGGATTTTTATTTTAATCTAATTCCAAAATAAAGAATTGAAAAATGCTTATATCAAGAAGATTTTTGAATAGTTTGAAATATCAATTAAGATTTCTTCTAATTGCGTCATTAATATTAAGCTTAATTCATAAAAAGATATCCGCTACTTATTTAAATATTGCTTGAAGGGTGTTTCTGAAATTATAAATTTTTAGAAATGTGTGATTATTCAGATTATTGCTTTTTTCAATTTTACAAATGGAATATGTGAATAGAATGGTTCTGAATCAACAAAAAATGAAAGGAAAAGTGTTCTCCACTAATCTTGTGGGTTTTAAAATTATATTTTTTTCTAGCCAGCTTTAAAAATTATTGCAAATGCCCCAGTACTCATGAATGTCCAAATAAAAAGCACCAGAAATAAAGTTGAGGAGTTGAAAAAAAAAACAGAATAATTTTGCATTCCTTTAACTTAATACCGTTTCGTTCGAGTTTTTTATCAACTGAAGTTTCAAGTTATTCAAAAGATTTTTTTAAACTACCTAAAAAAATAATTTAATTTGCTGCATTTACATTTTCTATTCTCTAGGCATATCAAATATTTTCTTAGCGAAATTTTTTCAAGAAATGTCCTCAATATATCAAAAACGTCTTTTTTGTTGCAGTGTATAAAAATTAAACTTTGGGGACTCGAATTTTAGCTTTTTTGTTAAAAACTCATATTTTCAGTTTGAAAATTCAACTGTTTTGTAGAAAATTCGTCTTTTTGGCATAAAAATTAAATTTTTAACTAAAAATTCAACTACTCCATTTCTGGGATTTTCTTTGGTTAAAAAGTTAACTATTTTGTTGAAAATTAATGTTATTAACTGTAACTTAACTATTTCAATTTAAGTTGAAAATTCATCTTTTTTAGTTGAGAATTCATGAATTTTGTTGAAAATTTGTCTTTTTTGGTAGACAATTGATTTTCTTCGTTGTAAATTAATTTTTTTTTTAATTACTCATTTTACTTGAACTTCTTTGGTTAAAAATTTTAATATTTATTAAAAAATCGCTTTTTTTATATAAAAATTAATTTTTTTAATTGACGTAACTATTCCATTTTTGGTTGAAAATTCATCTTTTTGGTTGAAAATTCCACTATTTGGATAAAAAAAATTTTAATTGAAGATTCATCATTATAGTTGAAAATTGATTTCTTTGGTTAGAGAATTAACAATTTTGTTAGAAATTCGTCTTTTGACGTAGAATATTAATCTTCTTGATGATGAATCTTTTTGGTTGAAAATTCCTCTTTCTTGATAGAAAATTAATCTTCTCGGTTAAAAATTCATTTTTTCGGTTAAAGCTTCTTTATTTTGATTTAAAATTAATTTCTTTGGTTAAAAATTCAACTATTTTTTTGAGAAATCGTTTTTTGGTAAAAAGTTCATTGTTTTGACAGAAAATGTAACTATTCCATTTTTGGTTGAAAATTTATCTTGTTTAGTTGAAAAATCATTATTTTGTTGAAAATTTGTCTTTCTTGGTAGAAAATTAATCTCTATGGATGAAAATTAACGTTTTTGTTGGAAAATTTGAGTCACTGATTCAGAATTTAATTTATTATTGAAGATTCATCAACATAGTTGAAAATTCATTTATTTGATTTAAAAAATTGTTTCGTTAAAAATTCATCTTTTTTGTAGAATACTAATCTTCTTGGTGAAAAATGCATCTTTTTCATTGACAATTCATTTCTTTAGTTGAAAATTTAACTATTTTGTTGAAAATCCATTTTTTACGGTTAAAAATTAACTTTTTAACTGTAAACATAACTATTCCATTTTGGGTTCAAAATTCATCTTTTTTAGTAGAAAATTCTTTTTTTGGTAGAGAATTAAACTTTTTGGCTAAAAATTGATTTTTTTTAGGTTCCTAATTTTAGTTGAAAATTCATTTCTTTGCTTAAAAATTTAACTATTTTATTTAAAATTTATGTATTTTGTTAAAAATTAATTTTTTTGGTAGAAAAATAATCTTATGGTTTGACAAATTATCTTTCTGGTTGAACATTAATTTATTTGGTCGAAAATTTAACCAGAAAAAAATGTATGATAGTCAGGGAAAATGAAAAATTGATCGGAGAAAAGACAGGTATTTTGTAGCAAACCTTTCTATATGACGCGCCTCAAGTTAAATTATATTGGGAGTGGGGTAATTAGAGGTTGAAGGGGATGAGAATTGGGCTGTTCTGATTTCCCGATCAATTCATCTGGTTACCTTAGGTGAACTTAATAAATAGGTCTAAGGTCGCCGATTTTTTAACCCAACTTTAAAAATATACTGGAACTTGGATTTAATCAGTCCGGATTTACGTCTTTTCGAGAATTGATGTCCTCGGCCGTTTCATGGTGAGAGGAGCCGCGGGGCCGAAAGAGAGGCGGTGCTCAGTCAAGCGTGACATGCAGCAAGAGAGCCGCACTCTCAGTGCGTTGGTTGCATCGGGTTACGTCATGCGTTCAAATCCAACAGAAATAGTTCATACAGCCCTGCCTGTTGACGCTCGGATTGTCTGTATTTATGTTGAAGGTCACTGCAAGCCATGCCCGAAACCGTACTTAACTCCAAGTTCCAGTGTAATACAATTTGTGGGAGAAGAGACCAAGTTTCTAATTCCCTGCGTCCCCAAACGTAGCGAATGATTTATAATTTTACAATGGAATAGTTGAAGAGTAAATGGATATCCTTACTTCGAATAATTGTACACTTAGCCCTGCTTCGTTCGAGCTCTGTTGAATAATCGAAAATCTGAACTTTCGAGAAGAATAATTACCGATGAACGGTTGGTAAGCAAGCAAGTAAGAGAGTTCTGGAGAAGGAAGGTAATTAAAAAGTTTGATTACCTTACGACGAGCGATGTTGAACTCTCTGGTGCAGCCTTTGCAATGGCTGACCAATCGGTCGTTGGCCCATGGGGCTATTCCGTCTTGCTGAGGTTGTTGCTGAGCATTGTCTGCGGCTTCTCGCAGCTCAACAGCTGCCAACTTAGCCGCGCTCAATTGTGCACCCAACTCCTCAAGCGTCTTCTCCTGCTCGGTGCAGATTTCTCTTAATGCATAATGTTCCTCTTGCAAAGCCAAATATTTCTACAAACAAATTTAAGACTTCAAATTAAATTTACACTAATGAAATTAAATGAGACAAAAATTAAATTTTTATTCAAGATATTAAGATTAAATTTCGATAATTTGATCTATTCTTTTTGTAATAAGAAATATTTAAAATGCTTATTGGCGAAAAAAATTCTCTTTTTTACTAGTTCAGGTAGGAATCGAACCCACTTAAACTGATTGCCGGTCAGGTGCTCTTACCACTAAGCTACGGAAGATCGAGAATCTATTTTCCCAAAGTCGCACATAATGCCTTTCGAAACGGCATACTATGCAGACCTAAAATTTTAAATTCTTTAGGAATTTATTAGATATTAAAGGCTTGAAATTTAAAATATATGTGAAAGATTCTGAAATAAAATTGTTCCAAATCAAACAATTGTAGATTAGGTAAAATTTTGAAAAAGACAATATTTCGAATGGAATGAAAAGGAATTGAACTTGTATTATTTCTACATGAACGCGATTAAAATTGTATAATTTAAAATTGCAAGTGTTTGAAATTGAAAATTTTTATATCATAAGCTCTCAAAATTGAAAAATTTGGACCAAAAATTTTCAAAATTGGACCATTTCATGAGAGAAGTTGAAATTTTATCATTTCCAATTCAAAGAGTTCAAAGTTGAACAATTTTAGTTTCAATTAAAGAATCTCGAAATTGAATGAATTCAGATTAAAATTGCAAAAATAGAACAATTTCAAAATGTTCGAAGTTGAATAACTTCATATTAGAATTTTGGAATCTGGATCATTTCAAATTCTATTACTTCTGATTAAATGCATTCAAAATTCAAAAATTTGCAATTTAAATGATTCTTAATTCGAAGCGATTAAAATTTGACAATTTGAATTCTAGAATTTAAAACTTTTACTACATAAAAAAATATTATTTAATAATAAAATTGATTAGACAAATTTGTTTAAGAACAAAATATAAATTGAAAGTCATTTTCATAATTCAAAATGAAAAAAATTTCAATAATATTTCTTTAAAATTTAATTGTTCTAAAAAAACGTTCAAAATGTAGTAATTTGAAATAGGAAACATTAAATACGAAAAAATGTCTGCTACGGAACGTTAGAAATGAAATTTATTAAATGAATTCAAACTTCACTTTACGGAATTTTCCGTAACTTTAGCCCCTGAACGAGTTGGAAAAGGGGTTAGAGTTACGGAAAATTCCGTAACGTAATAATAAACCTTTTTTATAGTCAATCCGTTCAAAATTATATTATGTGAATTTAAATCGGTTTAGTATCAACAATTTTCAAATTATTAATTTATACTTTTCAAAATTCAACCATTTCAATTTAAATTACCAAATTTAAGCTTATGAAAGGCAAAAATAGAAAATTCAGCGTTCAGCATGAAAATTCACAATTATAATTTTGTAACCATTTAAAATTAAAGAAATTACTCAATTACTGAGGTATCGATTTCAGATAGTTCAATTTTTATCTATTTTATTTTAAACAACACAATTTTCAACTTTTTAATTTCAAATCATTTCACGTTTAACACTTTATTTAGAATTATTGTTCATTCTTTAAATCTTCCAATCAAATATTTTTCAATTTCAAATGATTCATTTTTTTTAATCTTCAACTAAAAATTGGACAGTTTTAAGATATTACATTGAATATGAAAATTTTTTAAAAGAATACAAAACAAGATCGCTATGATTCCAATTTTTGAAATCCCTCATCATCGAGGCTCTCAATGCACAATAAAATGTTGATTTTTTAACCTGATGATATTAAATAAAAAACCTAAGCTTTTTTCTTTCAGTACAAAAAAAAGAACCCTTAATTTAAAAAAGTCAAAATTACTTTTGACGTCCATTTTTGACCTCCTTGCTTTTTAAGCAAAAAACTTTAGTTTCAAGGCCTTAAAAATTAAACTGTTTTACAATTGAGTATTCAAAACTATAATTATAAATTGAAATTATAGAAATTTCGAAGATCAAAAATATTATTAATCAGTATCATATCATTTAGTATCAAATGGGAATCAAAGTGATTGGACAGATTTTTAAAAATAAAAAATCTGATTTCTGTACAAAAATCACGGTCATTTTTACCGTTAAAAATTAAAGAATTTTAAATATTGTGAACGCTCGAAGTTGAATTATTCCAAAAAACTTTGAAAATTAGATGCTTTCTGATTGGAAACTTATAAATATTTTGTTTCTTTCACAATTCTTCGCCTAATTTCTCATAAAAAAAATTTCTAGGATTACTTCAGAAATATTACTTGAATATTTTATGTTTTTTTTTTTAAATAATTTAAGACAATTTAAGTTCCGGTTTTAAACCTTTAAACCACCCTTATTAAAAAAAAGTTATGATACCGACTTTAGCGAAAAATGCGTAACTTTTTTACTACGTCATAAAATGAAGTTGGGACATAATTACCTCATGCAAACTAGGGTACAGCCCTTAGAAGGCAATAACTACCCTCTGTAAAGAATATAAAGTTATATTTTGTTTATTTTTGACGCAATTCTTAAGATACTAAGATTTTTACATGAATCACTTCACAACTTAGAATTAGAAACCGCTTTATTTAAAAGAATCACATGTGAAAATTAAAAATCACCCCTTGAAGAGATTTCATACAAATATTCTTTTTTTTCATAAAAAAAATTGTACGAGAGACGAAAATCAGTTACAAGCTCCTTTACTTTTCAGTTCGAAGTCACATTAACGAACTTTCTGATTGTGCTAAAAGGATTCTCATGAATGTATAAGAAAATGGATAGCATATTTTACTATGTCAATCTTTTGTAATAATTTATGTAAAATTTTAATTTTACATTATGTGTAAATATGCTTTTCTTATGTGTAAAAGAGAAATAAACCAAATTTTAGTATAAAAATGATTTTTTAAATTCATAGATGTCATAGATTTATATTAAAAACTATGAATCTTGAGAGTTGCGCGTAAAAATAAAAAATAAACAGAATAGATCTTTCTATACTTTACGGAGGTTTTTTTTGCCTTCTAAGGTTAGTACTCTAGTTTGCATTAGTTTGTATAAGGTGACATTATTTTTAGTAAGTCCCAGATTCATTCTGTGACATCCTAGCCCTTTTTGTTTATTAAGGGTATTTCTGAAATAATCGTAGAACTTTTCTTATAACAGGGTGTCCAACGATTCTTAGGAACGAAATTCAATGACTTTTCCAGGTTTTCCAGGTCAAGAAGTCAAGTTTTTCCAGGTCTCCTTTTTTACATCAAATAATGAAATAACCGTTTATTATAGATGTAAAAAATGAACCATTTCATTTTTTATTGGCCAACAATTTTTAAAGAAAGCAGAACCATAAATAAACAAATTCTTAATTTTTTGCGTACATCTTTGAAATCCTTGAAATCTTGAAAATCTTCGTGAAATCTTTTGTAATCTTCGTGAATTGTTTGAAATCTCTTGATGTACTTAAAATCTTTGTGAAATCTTGAAATTTCTCTGAAATCTTTTGGAATCTTTTTAAATTTTTGTAAAATTGTAAAGTATAAACTCTTCGAAATGTTTTAAAATATTTAAAATCTGGTGTACTGTACCCTATTTGAAATCTTCGGAATTCTTGTATTCTTTCGAAATGTCTATGAAATTTTTATGAAATCTTTGTGAAATCTCTGTGAAATCTTTAAATCTGGTGTACACGCCTTTGTCAAATCTTTGAAATCCTTGCAATCTTTATGAAATGTTCGAAATCTTTGGGAAATTTTTGTGAAATATTTGTCAAATCTTTTTAAATACTTGCGAAAATTTTCATAAATCTTTGTTTGTGAAATCTTTTTTATTCGTTGAAATCATTGCATTATTTGACATCTTAGTGAAATATTTTCAAATCTTCTAAAATGTTTCGAAACTTTTTGAAATCGTTTAAAATCTTGTGCACTGTACCCTTTTTATTAAAATCTTTTGAATCACTGAAATCTTTTGAATGTTTTAAAATCTTTGGAAATGTTCGAAATCTTGGTGAAACCTTTGAAATCTGGTGTACACGCCTTTTTAAATTTTTGAAATCCTTGCAATCTTTATGAAAAGTTCGAAATCTTTGGACAATTTTTGTGAAATCTTTTGAAATTTTCTGAAATATTTCTTAAATCTTTGTTTATGAAATATTTTTCATTCGTTGAAATTATTGAATTATTTGAAATCTTAGTGAAATCTTGTCAAATCTTCTAAAATGTTTGTAAACCTTTTGAAAGCGTTTCAAATCTTCGAAATGTTTTAAAATCTTTGAAATCAGTACACCAGATTTCAAATCTTTGAAATCCTTTCAATCTCAGTGTGTCTAGCGATTCTTAGGAACAAAATTCCAGGTCTTTCCCAGGTTTTCCAGGTCAAGACATTAAATTTTTCCAGGTCCCCCTTTTTTTACATCAAATAATGAAATAAACGTTTTTCATACATGTAAAAAAGAGCCATTTCATTTTTTATTGGCCAACAATTTTTAAAGAAAGCCGAATCATAAATAAACAAATTCTTAATTTTTTGCGAACATGAGTCGTCTTTGTGAAATCTTTGGGAATATTTTTAAATCTTTGTAATGTTTTTTAAATCATTGAAATCTTTGTGAAATCTGTGAAATCTTTTGAAATCTTTGTGCATTCGTTGGAATTTTTTGAACTATTACAAACCTTAGTGAAAGCTTGAAATTTTGGTGAAATCTTTAAGAAATCTTTTGGAATTTTTTAAAGCTTTTGTAAAATCTTTGAAATCTTTGTGTAACTTTTTGAAATCTTTTAAAATCCTAATAAAATATTTAAAATATTTCCGAACTCTTTCTTTGATCTTTGTTTGCGAAATCTTTTGTGTTCGTTTGAAATCTTTAATTTTTTTTTTTTGAAATTTTTTCAAATGTGTCGAAACCTTTTGAAATTGTTTAGAATCTTTGAAATGTTTCGAAATCTTTGAAATCTGGTGTACTGTACCCCTGCTGAAATCTTTGAAATTCATGAAATCTTTTGAAATCCTTATGAATTCTTTGAAATATTTGTGAAATCTTTCGTAAATCTTTTGCAATCGTTTTAAATCACTCGAATATTTGAAATCTTCTCAAAATTTTTTCAATCGTTTAAAATGTTTGAGATGTTTTGAAATCCTTGAAATCTGGTGTACTGCACCCTTGTTGAAGTCTTTGAAATTCTCGGATTCTTTTGAAATCTTTATGAATTTTATATGAAATCTTTGAAACTTTTGTGAAATCTTTTGATATCTCTTAAAAAATTTTAAAATTGTTTAAAATCTTTGAAATATTTTGAATCTTAGAAATATAGTTAAATATACCCTTTTTAAAATCTTTAAAATCTTTAGAAAGTTTTAAAATCTTTGTGAAATGTTCGAAATCTTTGTGAAATGTTTGAAGCCTTTGAAATCTTTGTGAAATCTTTTGAAATCTTCGTGAATTCGTTGGAATTTTTTGAAGTATTACAAGCGATATTTAAAATCTTGAAATCTTTGTGAAATCTATTGAAATGTTTATGAAATCTTTCTTAAATGTTTGTTTGGAAAATCTTTTGTATTCGTTGAAATCGTTGAATTATTTGAAATCTTTTGAAATGTTCTAAAATGTTTTAAAACCTCTTGAAATTGTTTCAAATTTTTGAAATCTTTGAAATCTGGTTTACTGTAGCCTTTTTCAAACCTTTGAAATCCTTTAAATCTTTAAAATATTTGTGAAATTGCTGTGAAATCTTTATGGAAATCTGGTGTGCGCGCCTTTTTTAAATCGTTCACATCCGTGAAATCTTTATGAAATATTAAAAATATTTAAAATATATTGAAATGTTCTGAAATCTTCAGAAATATTTTGTAACCTTTTGAAATCTGGTGTACACTCAAAAACCGAGTGGTCAACCCCTAAAAAAATCCGTTGTATAACCATGGCTTATTCTAATTCTGAAACTGAATTAACATCGAAATTTTAAACTAATAATTTTTATAATTTCTAAGTTGAATACAACAATAAAATTTATACTTCAATGTTCTATATTAGCGGAGAAGAAATTAAAAACTTATAAAATTATTCACAATATTAAAGTCTGTTCTTTGCAATCTATAAAATAATCGGTACATTCTAGAAAAAGTGCTTTGAAATCTCTTTATTTATTCTGTAATAAACAAAAGATAAATTATATCTTGATGAATAAAACACTTTTCAGTAGCAAGATTTTTTTCTAAGCGAGATGTTTCTTTCATAATAGGTTAAGAAATTCAAATTACTCTTTGCATTTCATTAAAATTGATATTTAAAAAGCGAACAAAAAATAATTAAAGTTCAAGGTTCTCGTAAAAAATTCAAGGAAATTTCCAGGTTTTCAAGGTTTAAAAAAATGCAAGGAGAATTCCAGGTTTTCAACGTCGTTAGACACCCTCTATAAGGAATTATATGATGAACTGTGAAAGAAGAAAAATATGCTTCCGAGGGGTAGTTTTCAAAAGTATATGGGTAGTTTTCCATCACTGGCACACATTTTAACTTTTAGAAGGTCATTCTTAATCACTCATGACCGAAAATATCTAAGGCGTTTAAAAAAGTACATTATAAAATTTCAAATCCTTATAGAGGGTAGTTTTTTTACTTTTAAGGATAGTATTTCAAATAAAATTAGTGTAAAATCTTTTTCAGTGGTGTCTACCATCATTTTATTGTCATAATTATTGGTTTAACGTAACTACTTTTTCATTTTAACAAACAAAAAACTAACACTTTTTAGCGTTGGACCACGGGTTAAACATTTCTTCTTAATTCATAACAAATTGCATAATTACTTTTACACCGAATGAAAGGGAATAGGGGGAGGGGGGGGGGGGGATCGACAAAAAAATATTTTATTTTCTGGGTCTTTCCTAATTTTCTTTGTTCCTATTTATTTTTTACAAACTTTAAATAAAAGTTGAAAATAATGATCTACATTAGTTAAAATCTTTTTTTGTTTTGTTGAAAAACATAATTACTTAGGAATTTATTAAAATTAATGAAAAATTTTAAATGTAACTGTACTCGTAATTTATCCATGACTTAATCTGAGTCAATTCAATTATTTTATTTCATTTGAATTTAAGTTTTATTTCTGTAGTTAACTAGATAACACATGTCGTGTATTGGATTTAGCTGCCTTCTAATTCATATATTTCGTTAGACACGACTTTATTATTAGAATTTTATTCAAGTCATTAGCTAAATTTTGAAGGGAAAATATTTTAATTGTTGGTAATTATTAAAAATTTGCAATAAAATATATTCTTCGCTCGAATGTTAAGCATTTTAAGTATTATGCTGTTTGAGATAGTATTCGTGACTGACAACGTCAGTCAAGTCAGTCAATGACTGACTTCTGGTGAGCTCTGACTAATGGATACTCGCCAGAATTTTCTTGATTATTTATTAGAGTAAAATTTACGTTAGCACATGTTTTGGTCCGTTATGTAACAAGTGCACAGCAATTTATTAAACATTAGGCAGAGAACAAATTATAGCGGAAAAAAGTCCTTTTTCTATAATTCGCGAAAAAGTGCCAGTTTTTCCACCTGTTTTTGGTGAAAAAAGTTACCGATTTTTGCTCGATGACGTGGCGCATGCGCAGTGCCAACCTTTCCGGGCAACAGTGACAAAAGTGGACAGATGCAGTGGAAAAAGTAAATGGACAGTGATAAAAGTGAGGCACAGTGGAAAAAGTAAATGTTATTTCGGGTGGGTTCGTGCTGCCTCGGGTGGACTCGTGCATCGTGCGCAGCCAACTTCATTCTATTTTCCGACTGTCGTCCCTAACCTAAAAGCAATTTCCTGAAAAGTCTCGAGTTGTGTATTTTGTATGTACTTTTGTCACTTGGCAAAAGCAAAAAAACATCGTGTGTTTCTCCGAAAATACTGTGCTTGGTTTTTTTCACGAAAAATCGGAAGTTTTGAAGCCCTCAACTTTATGGGCCAACTATTCAATTGTGAGAACCAGCTTATTATTACTGCCATATTATTGCCATGGTTTTGATAATTGCCATTGTCATTGTTGCGTCAATCGACAAAAAATCGCCTTCTTTTTGCACAAAAAAACAGGTAAACAAAAACTAGCACTTTTTAACAAATTATAGAAAAAGTATCGTGTCCCACACATTGAAAAAGCGACGATTAAAAACTCGTGTGATAGCCACCCTCGCTCCGCTCGGGTAGCTAACTTCATACTCGTTTTAAATCTCTCGCTTTTTCAACTTGTAGCACAATATACTATTGTTATCATATTCTGAATATTGCAGAATGTGAAAAATTACAGCGTGAAGTATTGTTTTTGTTTAGAAAAACGGATATACAAAAACCCATAAATTGCAGATTACAATTCTTGGAAAACCCTCATTTTTAGGGTTTTGTAGCCCCGGGCAGAAACCCTTATAATTTTGGTCGGATGACCGTCCGTCATACTTTTTCCCGGGGGAAGTAATGGGAGGGGAAACGAGGGGAGAAGAAGTGATAGTAGAGAAGCGAAGAAGGTAGGATTGACAGGGTAAGTAGAAAAAGTGAGGGGAGAGAAACTAAGGGGAGGGAAAGCAGGGGTTGCGAGGGAGGGAAACAGAGGGTGGAGATGTATGGAAGGGAGGGTTGAGAATGTAGAGAGGGTAGAGAGGGATTGTGAGGATGGGGAAGTAGGGGGTGAAATAGTATGGAAAGGATAGTGGATACAGGACGTAAGGGAAATGAGGGGGGGGGGGGGTAAGAGAAGGGATAGTAGGGAATGCGAGACGTGCGGGAGAAAGGGTGGAAAAGTAGGGAAGGGAGATTGAGAGAGGGGAGAAGTGAGGGGTGGAGAA
>CAKNYM010052388.1:13460-43891 GCA_932195095.1 Andricus curvator
GTAGAGAGGGGAAGTATGGAAAGCGAGAGGTGGGGAAGTAAGGGGAGGGATAGTATGAAAAAAGAGGATGAAGAAGTAGGGGGTGGAGAAGTGAGGGGTGGATAAATAGGTAAGGGATGGTGGACAGCGGACGTAGGGAAAGTGAGGGGTGGGAAAGTGGGGAATGTGAGGGAAGGGAAAGCAGGGGAAGTGAGGGGTGGAGATGTAGGGAAGGGATGGTGGAGAGAGAAAGTAGGGAAAGCATAGAGAGGGGTAGTAAGGGAAGTGAGGAGAGGGGAAGTGGGGGAGGGATAGTAATAGAAGTGAGGAAAGTAGGCGAAAGGAGGGAAAGTAGTGGAGGGGGGAGATTATTATCAGAATTTAAAACTTGCCTCGGAAACAGATTTCAGTTGGTCGACTTCTTGATGAAGATGGGAGATCTTTTCAATATTGGAAATGGAAGCTTCTTGAAGAGATGTTCGCCATTCTCGCTCTACTTTCAACTCCCTTTCAATTCCGTTCGCCCATGCGTCCTTCGCTGCAGCTTCTGCACCCAAATTCCTCGCCTTTTCCTCGTATCCTGTTCTCGAATTTTCTATCTCTTTGAACCTGATTAAAATAAATTCATTTTCTTTAATCAGATGCCTATCAAACGTGAAAGTTTTTTTTTCGTGTCTATATACGGGACAGTTGCTGTACTTGAATTACATAGATCTTAATTAATGCTAGATTATTAATTAGTGCAGAATAATGCAATCTCTTGGCGGAATACGAAAAAGCGATGTGAGCTCAATTTAAATTTTGCAAATGAATTGCAATTATAGCTGAACGTTTATTCTTTCGTGAATCATGTTCCCTACCCCAATGAATTTTACCCAATTGTCGAAGAATTCGTGGATTTTTTTTATTTTATTTTTATTTTATAAATTGATCCTTTAAATGTACAGAATGTTCCTTTTACCTTATCAGAGAATTGGCCGCCTACTTTCGTATTCGTGAGCAGGCGAGTTGCAGAATACAGAGTTGCTCATTTACTTAAATCCACTCCAACCCCCTAGAGTATCTGCTTTAAAATTTCCTATACTCCATTTTCTAACCTTAATTCACCTAATTAATTAGATTCATTTAATTGGCCTTTATTTATATTCAATTCTGATCAAAGTACATATACAGATAAAAGGACACATGAGGTAAACACCTTAGCACTTAAGTTCCATACTCCATTACTTAAAGATTTTTAAAAATAAATATTGACCAGATTCTCCATAAGGCTCCGCAAAATATTATATTTAGATCGTCTATACCACCTTTTTCTCATTTCAATATTTAATTATGTATGCATGCCTTCCAGTAATCGCTCCATTTTTTCTTTGCTTTTGATATGATTACCATTTTGCATATTTAATAAATTCTCTCTTCTAAAAAACGTTGTATCCGGAACAAAAATAAAGAGCTACTCAGTCGTCTTATAAATTAAATACAGATTATAACTTTATAATATTAATCCGTGTTAAATTTGACATTTTTCTGATAATAAGATTAATAAGAATTGAAGAGAAATAATACATGAATTTCCTCCATTACATTTATAAATATGTGACAGAACTTTAAAAAAAAATACGGATCAATTTCCTTATTCGGAACATCTTCCTTAATGAATCCTTAATGAATCGAATACGAATTTCTGTGAGACAAAATTGACATTATAGTCACAACTGATATTTAACAAAGTTTTGATGAATTATCAGTTTTTAATTAGATAAGTAATAAGATTGATCTATGCATTGAATATAAATTTATATTATTCCATGGATTCATACAATTTATTTATAAATGTAATCTATTTATCAAACAATAAAAAGTCGCAGTCAAGTGAAGATGTGACAAAGAATTCATTAAGACTTTTTCTCGATGAAAAAATTATTTTTAATATGACTTACCTTGAATTCATGAGCCCCGAAGTTCATTAAAATTAATATATCAGAAGCAAAGAAAATTAATTTGCAAAAAAAAAGAGATCATTTTAATAAGATATGAGAAGATACTAAATTTTAATAAATAATCTTGATTTATTTTGGCTTATAATCAAACTTATAATTAATGAACATATATTTCTAAGACGTTCTTATTTGAATGTTGTAAAAATGAATTAATAAACACTAAATATTCCCTTCGGATATAAATGCAGGATGTCCACTCAAACTTCAAAAAAAAATCTAAGGCTATTTCTCGGTTTTCCCGGTCAAAAATCACATTTTTCCCGGTTTTCTTTTCAGCGTTTATGATAATAAATATTCAATTCTAATTTCTTTATTATCTATCTGTTATTGCATAAATGTACCAAAGAATTGAGCATTTTAGAACTCCAAGGTAAAATATACAATGTAAATTATTGTAAAAATTATTTCAGACCACATAGCTCAAAATGCTCTCAACACAGGGGAAACACGAACTTTTAACAGAAAAGTTGAGTTTTCTAGATAAAAATAAGTTCACTTTCAACCAAGAAAATTAAATTTTTAAAGAAATTGTTGAATTTTTTACCAAAAAAGATAACTTTTCTACCAAAAGATGAATTTTCATTCCAAAAGGATGAATTTTCTACCCAAAAAGAGGAATTTTCAACAAAACAGTTCAATCTTCGATCACAAAATATGACTTTTTAACAAAATATTGGAATTTTCAAGAAAATAATTAAATTTTCCACCAAATAGTATAATTTTTTTCCCACAGAGATCAATTCTAAACCCAAAATATAATAGTAGACTTTTTAAATAAAAACCATTAACTTTTAAACAAAAAATATTACTTTTTAAGAAAATAGTTTAATTTTCAAAAAATAATTCAATTTTCAACCAAATAGTACCATTTTGAACCAAAAGAGATTTATTCTGGACTAAACATATGATAGTAGACTTTTCAGTTAAAAAGAGCTATGTTTCAACCATAAAAAATGAATTTTCCACCACAAAAAATTAATTTTCTACCAAGACATGAATATTCAATCCAAAAGAACGAATTTTCAACAGAAGAGTTGAGTGTTCTATTTAAAAAGTGAAATGTTTTAGACAGAATTTGACTTTTACCCCCCCCCCCCCCTCCCCCAGAATAATTCCACAACAAATTTAATTTTGAACCACGAAAAATGAATTTTTAAAGAAAGAGTTGAATTTTCAACTAAAAGAGATGACGGTTCTACCAAAAAAATGAATTTTTGATCCAAAAGGATAAATGTTCTATCCAACAAGAATCTCCGATCACAAAATATGACTTTAACAGAATACTTGAATTAAAAAAAAAAAGTTTTTCCACAAAATAGTAGATTTTTAAACCAAAAGATATAATCATATACATTTTAAATAAAAACCATTAACTTTCAACCAAAAAAAGGTGACTTTCTGAGAAAACAGTTTAATTTTCGACAAAATAATCGAATTTTCAACCAAATAGTACAATTTTTAACGAAAAGAGATTTATTCTGGACGAAACATTTGATAGTAGACTTTTCAATTGAAAAATATTAACTTTTAAGCATAGAAGATGAATTTTCCACCAAAAAAATTACTTTTTTCCAAATAAATAAATTTTTAATTCAAAAGTACCAATTTTCAATCGAAAAGTAGAGTTTTGTAGCTAAAAAGTGGAATTTTTAGACAGCATTTGACTTTTCATCCCGGAAAGATGAATTTCCAACAAAAGAGTTATTTTTCATCCACGAAAAATGAATTTTCAACCAAATAGTTGAACTTTCCATCAAACCAAGTGCATTTTCAAACAAATAATAAAATTTTCAAGCCAAAAAAACGAATCTTTCAGAAAACAGTTGAATTTTCAACCAAGAAAAATGAATTTTTAACCAAATAGTTGAATTATGAACCCAACCTATATTCATAGACTTTTCACATAAACAGAATAACTTTTAATAAAAAAAGATGACTTTTTAAGAAAATAATATGATTATCAAAAAAATTAATTTGAGTCAACCAAATAGTACAATTTTCAACCAAAAGAGATTTATTCTAGACTAAACATACAATAGTAGACTTTTCATTTTAAAATAATTAATTTTCAACTGTGAAAAATGAATTTTCCACCAAAAAAGATTACTTTTCTATCAAGTTATGAATTTTCAATTCAAAAGTCGAATTTTCTAGATAGCATTTGACCTTTCACCCCGGAATGATGAATTTTCAACAAAACAGTTGAATTTTTGATCAGAAAGATGACTTTTTAACAAAATAGTTGAATTTTTAACAAAAAAATATAATTTTTCAAGAAATAGTAGAAGTTTTAATTAAAAGAGATGAATTCTGAACCCAAAATATGATAGTAGACTTTTCAAATAAGAATATATAACACGTGAGTTTATGGCACTCCAACTTCAAATCAGTTTTTCTCGGAAAGTGATTTTTCAATTTATTTGTGAAACATTTCGAGTATCCCTGAATTATAACTTTATATTGTCAATTATAATAATTATTATAAATATGAAAGTAAATTTGGTATTTAAACGAAGCATCAACACAAAGTTTAAATTTTCAAATATATAGTATAAAAGGAACATTCACTTTGTAACGAAACATTAACTTTAAAATCTTAAATAAAAAACGGTCTTCCATATTTTGACAAAGGTGATTAGTAACATTGAACACAACTCCAAACAAATTTTTTTTCGAAGAACCAGACGATATTTATTGCAAAAGTAAAAACAAATCTGCAAAATTTCCGATTTTCAACCAAATTCCCAGTCATTTCCCGGCTTTTTCCCAGTGTTCAAAATTTCAGGCTAATTCCCGGTTTTTCCGGTCAGTGACCACCCTGAAATAAAGGACTTAAACCAATTTCTTAAGCATAGGCCAAACCTTATTTATAATAAAGAGTTATCAATTTTTTATATCAGGAATTTATTCAATTATATCCTTGTACAAGCAATCTTCACCTTGATTTATTTTTGCACACATTTTGCTTAACACACAGTGTTTTAACATGCAAGGTCCTCTTCTATCTGCGATAGCACTTTTATTCCGAAATTCTGTATTAAAATTATTCCCATTACATATTTTTACATCAGACAGAAAAACCCTCCTGTAAGAATGATACTGTATGGCACTTTCCAGCGAGTATACACATTACAGTAAAAGAACTGTTGCACAATATAATCATATCAGAGACTAGCAACATAAATATTTAAAAATCATAAATTACATTCCGGATGATGAGTATACACATTTTCGGCAGATTATTTCGGTTCAAAGAAAGAATGATATATTCGAATATCTGACAAATTCTGATTAAAGACCAATTTTTCTAGAAAATATTGTACATTTCCTAACTGTCTTTGCAAACGCAATTCTTAAGTATGACCATACGGTTTCTATGACTAGAGGAACAAATTTTTAGGGACCATAGTCAAATTTCACTTTTGCTTCGTTGTGAAATAACTTTTTCGCTTTTTCGTATTCGCCAAGACGTACTGCCAAATCATCAAAAAAATACATAAACTGTGCTCTCTAAAAAATATTTTCAATGAGGCAAAAAAGATCAACAAACGTACTTTTGATCCATTCTGTTGATCGTATCAGTCATGGAAAACGTCTTAGCCTCCAGCTTAGCTATCAGTTCTGTTTTATGCCTAAGCGAGCTCTCGCACTCCTGAAAGCAACGATTGCTAAATAAAAATGAAAAAGATGTTTTCGTAATGCCCTAATATGTATCACAATTTGTACACGTCCATAAAGATTAATCAGACATATTGTGAAGTTGTGCATTTATCATAAATGTAATTACATCGTAGGCAACATTGCACATTGACTTTCGCCTAGGCAATCACATCAGGCACTTCGAGAAACAAAGGCATTCAAATACACCTTATCAAATAAATGTAAGACAATGAAGAAATTATTGTTTCATATTTTCTTCTTAATTTTACTACATTCCCGTTTTATTTTAATTCATCAATTTAAAAATTGCATAACAATTCTGCTACCATTTCTTGATGAAACTATGCCTTTGTCACCGAATGTCTGGAATAGATTACGAATAGCATACTTTGATAAAGTAGTCCTTGAATAAGGAAGCAGAGGAAATTTCGCCGATAGTATATGCTAATGAAGTAGTCCTCGAACGAAGAAGCAGCTGAGGTTACTCCACGTTAGAATAAAATTTGTTACTTAGCGAAAACAATACTTCCTGGCATCCAGCCAACACTGGAAAATCTCATTTATCAAATCAAAGCAAGATGTACGAAAATTATAATTTCTTTCATCAACCATCATCATTAAACAAGGCAAAATTGCATTGCAAATTATATGAGATATTATATATACATTAATAAATACAGCCCTTAATATTGTGAGATTCTTTATACAACATATCACAAGTAGACCCAAACAATCAACAATTTTTTATTTCACCTTGTGCAAAGATGAGGGTTGATACAAATTATAAAATATAGATACAAGTATAAAGTCAGAAACAGAACTGAAATAGGTAACGTATTTCACCAATATATATTTTCAGTACATCTTCCTCGAACTTTTCCAAATTTGAAAAAATTAGTCGGAGGTTTGTAAATTATTCTCGCCGCCCTGAGCAACTTCTTCCTTCGGGTTTTCACCAGAAGTCGAGGACTGCTCTTCACTTGAAAGACAAATGCTTCTTCGATTTGTCTGATTACTCGATCGGAATTCGGGAATTTTATCTATTAAAGATTCTTTTGGAGAGGTGGGACTAGATTTGTTCAAAATCGATTTCGTGCCATTTGGTGTCGTAGGACTGCGCATTTCTCCATCCTTCATTAATCTGTTGTATTTATCGAGGTTGTTCAAAAGCTTTCCAATTTGATTTGTTTTTGCATGCAGGCGGCTCACCATCTCTCCCTTTTGTGTCAACTCGAACTCACACTCCTATAAGTGTATATGTGTGAATAATCAAAGTTTAATAAATCAGTCGAAGACATGTTATAAATTCTTAATTTAAAGCCCTGGAGGACTTGGCAAAATTTCCTAAATTCTGCTGGATCCTGGAAGGGATTAGAAATTTATTTCAAGGAAACCTTTCAAACTGACGACTGGGATTACATTATAATTGATAAAATTATTATACTATTATAGCAGACTATCTACAAAAAATTAAACCGAATGACTATGACAATATGGACTGATGACATCTTGGATAATTTCTATCAGAGAATTCCATTTCTGAATCACAAAAACTGAATACAAATGTTTTCCAAACTGAACTTACTACTTAGGGGCCATCCATAAATTACGTAAAAACTTTTGGGGGGAGGGTTTTCGGCGAAATGTTACGAACAGGAGGGGTTTGGGGGTATATCGATCATGTTACGTAATATTTTTAACAAAAAATCCTTATAGGAAATCGATGTATCCAAAATTATATATTGTTAAAGTTCCATAATTTTACCATAAAAGATTGAATAATCATATAACGGCTTCATATCAGCAAAATCATTTTACATTTTTTGAATTTCTCGGAGGTTAAAAAGATTTTTAAGGAATTTCAACGGATTTCTCGTAATTTTATAAAATTTCAGTAATTTTGAAGGATTTTCAAAGGGTCTCAATAAGGTATTTTAATGAATTTTCCAAATATTTCAAGAGATTTCAAGGAGTCTCATCAGATTTGATGTAATTTCATGATTTCAAGGGATTTTATTATATTTTATTAACATTTCAGAAAATGTAGTCATGAGAGTTGAGGGATTTCAAATTCTTTGGAAGATTTTCAAATATCAAAAAAAGTTAAGATTTTATAGAATTTTAAAGATTTTAGGATATTTCAAAAGATTCCAAGGAATGTCAGAAAATTACCAAGATTTCCACATATTTCAAAGAATTTTGAAGGAATTTCAACGGATTTCACGGAATATCATCCAATTTTAGAGAATTTATTCACAAGAATGGAGGGCTTTCAAAGGATTTCAAGAAATATTTAAAGATATTTTCAAATATTTCAAGGTATTTCAAAGATTTCAAAGATTTTGAAGAACTTTAAATATTTTAGAATATTTGAAAAGATTCCCAGGAATTTCAAGGAATATCATATTTTATCCAATTTTACGAGATTTCAAGGCATTTTATAACATTTTAATGAAATTTCAAAGAATTGATTGACAATAATTTAGATATATCAAAGGATATCAAAGGATTTCAAAGATTTAAAGAGATTTTTAAATATTCTAAGGAATTTTAATAGATTTCAAGAATTTCAGAAGATTCCAAGGAATTTCAAGGAATATCATAAGATGTTATGTAATTTTATGGGATTTCAACGGATTTTATATCATTTTAATGAAATTTCAAATAATTTATTCACAAGAACTGAGGGATTTTAAAGGATTTCAAAGATTCAAAGAGATTTTCAAATATTTCAAGGTATTTCAAAGATACAAATTTTTTTACTTTTAAAGAATTTCAAAGATTTTAGGATATTTGAAAGATTCCAAGGAGCTTCAAAAGATTTCGAAAATTTCTCCATAGTTCGAAGGATTTTTAAAGAATTTCAAGGAATATCATCCGATTTTATGTAATTTCACGGGATTTCAAGGGATTTTATCATATTTGAATGAAATTTCAAAGAATTTCAAAGATTTGAAGAGATTTAAAAAAAAAATATTACAAGGTATTTTGAAGAATTCGAAAAAATTGTAAAGATTTTAAAAAATTTGTAATAGTTCCGGTATTTGAAAAGATTCCAAGGAATTTCAAGGAATATCATCAGATTTTATGTAATTTTACCTGACTTCAAGGCATTTTATAATGTTTTAATGAAATTTCAAAGAATCTTTTCATAAGAATGGAGG
This sequence comes from Andricus curvator, assembly GCA_932195095.1. Classification (NCBI taxonomy): domain Eukaryota; kingdom Metazoa; phylum Arthropoda; class Insecta; order Hymenoptera; family Cynipidae; genus Andricus; species Andricus curvator. The sequence goes on from CAKNYM010052388.1 coordinate 22,264, forward strand.
GATTTCAAAGAATTTATTCACAATAAATTAGGAATATCAAAGAATTTCAAAGATTTAAACAGATTTTTAAATATTCTAAGGAATTTGAATAGATTTCAAGAATTTAAGAAGATTCCAAGGAATTTCAAGGAATATCATCAGATGTTATGTAATTTTATGGGATTTCAACGGATTTTATAACATTTTAATGAAATTTCAAATAATTTATTCACAAGAACTGAGGGATTTTAAAGGATTTCAAAGATTTAAAGAGATTTTCAAATATTTCAAGATATTTCAAAGATTCACATTTTTTTTTACTTTTAAAGAATTTCAACGATTTTAGGATATTTGAAAAGATTCCAAGGAGTTTCGAAAGATTTCGAAAATTTCTTCATAGTTCGAAGGATTTTTAAAGAATTTCAAGGAATATTATCAGATTTTATGTAATTTCACGGGATTTCAAGGGATTTTATCATCTATGAATGAAATTTCAAAGAATGTATTCCCAAGAACGGAGGGATTTCAAAGATTTTCAAATAATACAAGGTATTTTGAAGGATTGGAAAAAAATGTAAAGATTTAAAAAAATTTTAAATAGTTCCGGATATTTGAAAAGATTCCAAGGAATTTCAAGGAATATCATCAGATTGTATGTAATTTTACCTGATTTCAAGGCATTTCATAATGTTTTAATGGATTTTCAAAGAATTTATTTATAAGAATGGAGGGATTTCAAAGGATTTTAAATATTTGAAGAGATTTTCAAATATTCCAAGGAATTTCAATAGATTTCAAGAAGTTAAACAGATTTCACGAGATTTCAAAGGATTTTAATGATTTTATAGAACCTATAAGGTTTTAGGAGATTTTAAAAGATTCCAAGGAATTAAAAAAAAAAATTTAACAGATTTTATCAGACTTTTTAAGATTTCAGTAATTTTAAGGGATTTTAAAGGCTATGAATAAGGTATTTTAATAAATTTCCCAGAATCTCAAAGGATTTTATAGGACTTCAAATCTTTCAAGGAATTTCAAAGAATATCATCAGATTCCCTGTAACTTCACAAGATGTCAATGAATTTTATAATATTGTAATGAGGTTTCAAAGAATTCTTTCACAAAAATTGAGAGGTTTTAAAGCATTTCAAAGATTTGCAAATATGTTCAATATTTTAAGTATTTCCAAAGATTTAAAAAAATGTGTAAGATTTAAAAGAATTTTAAAGATTTTAGGGTATTTCAAAAAAATTCCAAGTAGATTCAACAGATTTCAAGAAATTTCAACAGACTTCAAAAATTTTAGGGTATTTTAAAAGATTTCAAGGAATTTCCAACTATTTGGAAGAAGTTAAAATATTTGAAAGCATTTTTTTAAAATATCCATAAAAACAAAGTTTTTTCACCATTTTTGAAATTACTACTACCCAAAAAATCATTCAACATTTTTTAAGTTTATCGGGCTTTGCACTATTTACTACAAAAGAAGGTGAACCCTTTAGTAAAGGGTTTCGATCTTCTAAATTATTATTAAAAATCTAAAATCAAGTGATCTGATCAAAGATTTGAGAAAATTGTATAATCTCCTTTTATTTTAGGTCACATTTAACAAAAAATTGTAAAAAGTTAAGTTTTTGATAACTTCTGATTATTTAGTAATTCAGGTATCCCGGATAGTAAGTGCCTAAATTGTATTTGATAAGATGTGGCTGAAAATATTCCGAAAAATTACGTAACATAGTCTGGAGGTGGGGGGGGGGGGGGGGCCCAAAACACTTCGCTACGAATTAATCAATGCGGGTGGGGAGGACTAAAAAATTGGCAAAAAATGTGTTATATAATTTACTCGTATGGATGACCCCTTATCTACAGTAACAGAAATTGCCAATGATAAGCAGGATCAAATTAAACTCAAGGTCAACGCAATCTTCTATTAAATTACCTTTACATTGAGTCATTCAATCAAGATCACATTGTCATAATCATCCGTGCTCATACGTATCATATCACCTGTAGTTTTTTATACATTTCCAGATTGATCTGTTTGATGTCATCAAGTTGTCTTCTCAAAGACACAATCGTATCTTGCTTTTCATGAATGTCCTTTTCCAAAAGCTTCATTGCCACTTCCATTTCCGACTTGATGCTGATCTACATTCCAAAAATTATCAACAACTTTTCGACATTCTCTACCTATACTTATTAAGTGCTACTAGATTTAAAAAGGTTTGCTAACCTGGAGATCGACTTCCCTCTCTAACTCAAGTCGATGTTTCTTTTCGGATTCTAACCTACTTCTGACTTCTTCCAATTCTATTGTCGTTTCAGAAATTTTGATGGGAGCTTTTCCATTCTGAAATGATTGTAGAGTTCATCAAATCATGGAATCTTCAATTCATTAAGTTACTAAATCATCAAAACAATTATGAAACTATTACCTCGTTAGGATCTTTGACCTCTATGCCAAGTTCTTTTTTCAACTGTTTATTCTCGTACTGAAGAGCGAGGTAACTATTCCTCGCAATCGAGAGATCTTCTTTCATGAGGGCGTTTGTTGTCGTCAGAGATTCTACCTTGGTTTGGAGATTTGTTACAGTCGCACTAAAATTTTGAGAGGATTGATAAACCAGAAAAAAACCTAATTTGAAACTGAACCTCCGGATGCAATGAAGCGGTAGTTACGGATTTCGATGACCCCTAGACTGAATGTTTGCTTCCGGTGGTTCAATTATAATTATTTAACAAATTACGATAGTTACTTTAGATGTCGATTGAGTTCTTCGATATAATTCTTCTGATCTAGGACCGTTGTCATGTTGTCGTTTTCCAGCTCCTCATCAGGCAATTCACCAGGAATGTGATTACTGTTTCGAAGGTAGAGAGAGAAGTCGATGACGCCTTGCTGGCAGTCGAGGTCTTCCTCCTAATTCGTTAATCATTATCGATTAGAAGCTAAATCCTATTATCGGTAGTTACTTGGATATCGACCTAATTTCTGACCTTGACGCAGAAGTTGCAGTCAATAACGTTGAGTCCGACCAGCAAACCCATTATGACTATAGCTTCCTCGCTCAACATCAAAGCGTCTGGCTCAAAGTACTCTGACAGAAGGTCATCTTTGTGATCGATCAGGACTTTCAAATAGTCAGCTAGCTTCTTTTGCATCAGTGCCATTCTCAGCCAAGCACGAGATCTTCCTAATGCCGTCCTGAAAATCAATCTAATCTCAGCAAAAAGATCCTGTGCAAATATACTTTTTAAAGGTTATTACTAGGCAAGCTTAGCGCAAGTGTCGGCTAGGGTGGCCGAAAAAAGCCAAGATTCACATTTTTTTACGGCACTCCTCCATTTTGTTAGGTACCCGGAAAAGTGAAGTTTTCCATAAGAATAACATGGGGGAAAACACTTTTCTGTAAATTCCGTCCAAAACGTCAAAATGTAGAATAAAGTATTGGCAATACGTTCATCATCTAATTAAGAATCTTCAAGGAATACAAATCCGTTATTGCTTTTTAATAACAACCTCACTGAGCCCCTTTTATGGTGCCCCAGAAAAATATCCCATGCAAAAATAGATTCTCATTAATTAATAAATTACAAGACTTGATGTATTTTTTAATTCCTTAAACAATCTTCGCTTATATGAACAATCCTCTTTCCATAGAATATCGCGAATTAAGAGTGTATCATTAATCCTATGGTCTATTTAATGAACTTGAAGTGTGTATATTTTTGTTTTAATTGTTTGTTTATTGTTGCAATAATTTATGTTTGTTTAAATCCAACTCTTTACAGCAAAAGTTAGAAAATCGTAGTATCTTGTTAATTTTGCAACAACTTTCTTAAGTGTAGTCTAAATCATACTTTTTTTAAGTTACTTATTATGGTTTAGAAAATGTTTATTTGTTTCAAGAATTTATTTTCTCATAATATCGCGAATGAATTGCATTTTCCAAATGCTTTGCCCTCATTTGTGAATGTCAAGAGTGAATTTTTCCATTGTAGTTGGCTATTAATTGTTTAAATAATGAAAAAATTTCTTTTTAAACTAACTGCTAATTTTTCAAAAATTTTCATTTGTTCGAACAATTCATCGTCTCATAATATCGCGAAATAATGGTATTTTCTAAATGCTATGGCCTAATTACCAAATGTGAACACCTATTTCTGAATACCTACATTATTTTGAATTCTTATTTTTTATTTAAAAAATACTTTCAAAATAATCATGGTATCTGACTGTTATGGAAAAGACCATTAACTCACGATATTATAAGATAATTATTTTTTTTAACAATTAGCAGTAAGCAGAAATAGGACAAAGTAATGGACAAATTGTTTAAACTATTTATCGTCAACTACAAAAAAAAACAACTTGCCACATTCAGAAATTAGTCTAAACAAGTTGTTTAAATAATTAAAAATTAATTTTATATCACAGAAAATCTGGTAATTTATTCATTTGTGAGGATTAGGGTGGGTCAAAAATCATAAATTCTGAAATTCAAAAAATTTCTCAATTTCAAAAAGTCTTCTCAATTTTTTTGCGAATTTTTATAAATCATTTTCTGGAAGACTGAAAATTCCCGACACTTTAAGATTCCCGAATTGGAAAAACTCCCGAATAATAAAATTCCCGACAGTTTATAATATTACCGAATTTATATTCCCTTATAATAAAATTTCTGACAGGAAATTGCCGAATTATAAAATATCCGTACTAGAAAATTCCCGAATTTAAACAATTAAAATTTTTTATAAATACTATTTATTAAAAATACAATAATCAAATGTTTTTATTAAAAAAATTATTTTTAATTTTTAAAGTTTCTAAAATTATGGTTTGAATTTAAAATAACAATAATTGAAAAAAATTTCATCCTGAAATATATTTTTTTTCAATTATTGTTTTTTTTAAATTCAAACAATAATTTTAGAACTTTAAACATTAAAAATACGAAGTGTCTCGTCGTCCCGAAATTCGGGATGACTAGTCCAATATTTTTCATAATAATAATAGTAAGATTTTTTTTATAAAAATATTTTATTATTGTATTTTTAATAAATAATATTTATAAAAAATTTTAATTTTTTAAATTCGGAAATTTTCTAGTTCGGATATTTTATAATTTAGCAATTTTCTGTCGGAAGTTTTATTATTTGGGAATTTTCAAATTTACATTATTCTGGAATTTTTCAATTCACAGGAATCGTAATGGAAAATACATCGAATTTTTCAATTTTTGATTTTGATATTTAATTAAATTGGAATTACAGAACATTTTCAAACTTGGGAGACAATTTCATTCAATACAAAAATTTGGAATTTTGAAAATTTTCTGTATTTCCAATTTCGATTCCTGGGTCTTGTCGATTTTTTTTTCTAGTGTATTTCTATGATGAAAAAGCCTGCACATGCTCAAACAGTTTTAAACCACGAGTTATAAAAATAATGTTATTAAATACCAAAGTCGGAATTTAAAAAATTCGCTGTATTTATGTACAAATTCAATTCCTGGGTTTTATCGATTTTTTTCCTAGTGCATTTTTGTCACTTCAAAGTTTTTAAGTGCCCGAAAAAATGATTTTCCTATTTCCAAAAGTGCTAACAAATTTTCCGAAAAAGGGGTGAATTAAATAGGAATTCTATCTTAGAAAATAGTTGATTAAAACCCGCAAAAAATTGGGAAGATTTTTTTGTCTTGCAGGAATGTAAACAAACTCGAAACCCAAAAATATTTTAAAACTGCAAACAAGGAATTTTTTTAACAATTTTGTCGAGCACTGGTAACGTAGTTTCATATCTATCGATTGCAAATTAATTATACTTTGTTAGAATCCAAATATGCTACTTTTTCTAGTTGTATCGATTTCGAATTCCAGAATTTTTTATTTGCGACCCACTCTGAAGAGGATCTATGAAAAGTATGAGAAAAAAGTAATAATTAATGCCAATATCCGGCAAAAACAATGGGGCAGTTTTGGGGCACCATAAAAATGACTCAGGGAGGTTGAAATACAAAAATTAATGACCAATTACATTTGGTTTCCTATTTGGATATATCATTCTATATGGTGAACATAAAAAACCCCGTATAATTAAACCATATATATATATAACCGTATAATCCACTAAATCCGTTAAAAAAAATTTTTTGTATTTTTTACAATCATTCGAAGATTACCTACGAATTCTCGAAAATGGACAGAAAGTTTTTTCAAATCTTTTTGGTAGAAAATATAACTATTTCGTTAAAAATTTATTTTATTTGCTTAAAAACTTATTTCTCTAACTAAAAATTAAACTATTCAATTTTTTGTTGAAAATTTATATTTTTTTGTGAAAAATGCATCTACTTTGGTTGAAAATTCAACTATAAAGTTGAAAATTTTACTAAAAATTAAAATATTTGATTGAAAATTCATGTGTTTTTTAAAAATATTATTTTTTGGTGGAAAATTAGTTTTTTTATTGAAAATTAATTTTTTAAACTAAAAATTTAACTATTCCATTTTTTTTCAACATTATTTTTTGTTTGTAGAATTTTTAAACTTTTTTTTTTAAATTCATCGGTTTGGTTGAAAATTCAACTATTTGGATAAAAATTTATTCTCTTGATTGACGATGATTCATTTTAGTTAAAAGTTCATTTCATTAATTAAAATTTTTAAATCTTTGGTTAAAATTGATCTTTTTCAGTTGTAAATTCACTTATTTTGTTGAAAACTCGTTTTTTTTTGTCGAAAATTCAAATAATATTCGGCTTTATGACTTGGAAACTCAATATTTTGGAAGAGATTTTTTTTCTTTATTGATTGAAAAATCTTTCTTGGTTGAAAATTCAACTCTTTTGTTAAAGATTCGTATTTTCTGGTTTAATTTAAGTTTTTTATTGAAAAATTAAAATACCTTTGGTGGAAATATCCACTACCTCACTTTTTGCAGAGAATTAATTTCTTTTATCAAAGATTCATCAGTTTGGTTGAAAATTTAACTATTTTGTTAAAACTTCTTTTTTTTCTTGGTTGAAAATTAATTACTTTAACTAAAAATGAAAAATAAAATTTTACATTCATAAATCTTAAATTTTTGTCAGTTCTATTATGCAACAAATGTAACATTCTTTGTCACTGTCCTTCAACTGAAAATCAATTCTTAATAATGTGTGCGAATTTGGCAACATTCCTTACTTGGAGTTTTTCAAATTACCCAATCGACATTCAGGAAAAGCGACAATAATGCTTTCGAGATTTTCGTGACACACCTTTAAAGCTCTTAAAGATACTTTAGTTTTCGCCAGATCCATAATACGTCTACAAAAATGCATTGCTTAATATAATATTTTCACCACATGATACTTAAATACAATAATAAAAATAAATTCTGCCCGACAGCCTTGTAAAAGAACTTTTTTTTTTAAATAAATTTTTGAAATATTAGATAAACATCTACTTCTTCAATTTATTATTTATTAATTTATTTATTTTTATTATTGTATTATAATATATTATTATACAATAATCAGGCCTCACAGTCCCCATGAAATAAAATATAGGGATCAAAGGGTAATTTTTGTCACGCTCATAGGGTACTTTTTTCGCGCTCAAAGGGTAACAAATTCAAGATAAATTCATAAGACTTTTAAAAAATTCAAGTTAAATTCAAAAGAATTCAAATGCATTGAAAAATTTTTTTTAGTCGAAAAAATTCTATTGATTTCCGTAAAATTGGAATGAATTTAGAGGAATTTAAGGTAAACAAGAAGAATTCGATGAAATTCATCAAAATTCAAGGAGAATTAAAAAAAAATCACATGTATAGGAAACAATTTAAAAATATGAAAAATTTTCATCGAATTCAGTAACTTTGAAAGGAGCTCAAAAAATTCCAGCGAATTCAAAAGAATTTGATGAAATTCCTAAGAATTCAAGGTGAGGTTAAAACGCTTCAGGATGAATTAAATAAAAACTTTTGAAAATTCAAAAAAGTCCATTGAATTAAGTAGAACTGCGTAAATTTAGAAGAAATCAAGTGAATTAAAAAAATTTAAGTGAATTGAAAAAATCCAAGAGAATTCCGAAGAATTTAAAAGAATGCAGGGTAAATTAATAAGAATTTAGGGTGAATTCCAAAAATTAATTTGCAATCTCTTTAAATCTTTGAAACTCTACTAATTTCCAACCAAGGAAGTGACTAATGACTAAAAAACAATTCAAGTTGAATTCAAATGAATTGGAAAGAAATTTTAAATCCAAAATATTCCATTGATTTCAATAAAATTTGAGTTAATTTAGAAGAATTTGAGGGAAACTAGAAGAATTCGATGAACTTCATAAAAAATCAAACTAAATTTAAAAAACAATCAAGTGAGTTCAAAACAATTCAAAAATACGAAAAAATTAATTGAATTGAGTAAGCTTGAAATGAGTTTAGAAAAATTAAAGAGAATTTGATGAAATGCCTAAGAATGTAAGGTGAGTTTAAAAGACTTTAAGAGAAATTAAACCAAAACTTTTTAAAAATCCACTATATTGAGTAAAATTGTGTGAATTTAGAAGGATTCAAAATGATTTCAAAGAATTCAGGATAAATTAATAAGAATTCAGGGCGAATTCCAAATGAATTGCAAGAAACAATTGAAAATCTCTTGAAATCATTTAAATCCTCAGAAATATTATAGAATCCCTTGGAATCTTTCAAAATATCCTATAACCTTACAGGTCCTGTAAAATCCTTCCATATCACCCGAAATTCTTTAAAACCGCATGCAAATCCTCTTAAATCCCATAAAAATATTAAAAACCTTGGAAATACCTTGAAATTGTTTAAATCTCTTGAAAATGTCTTAAAATCTTTTTAAATACTCTAAAATATGTTTCAATCTTAGAAATCCCTTCAAGCTATTGAAATAAATAAAAAAAGTTCTGGGAATCTTTTTAAATTTCCTAAAATATTTCAATTCCTTTGATATCTTTTGAAATCCCTGGAAACTTTTTAAAGGGATTGAAAATGCCTGGGAATCTTTACAAGACCCTCAAATATTTCAAATCTATTGAAATCCCATTAAATTACTGAAATTCGTTAAAAAAAATTTTTTAATCTTTTTAAATAACCTAAAATATTTAAAACCCTTTAAAATCTATTGAAATTTTTTAAAGATCTTGAAAATGACAAGGAATGGAAAAAATATTTCAAATCCTTTGATCATTTTGTCAATTAATCCTCAGGATACATTAAACAAAACCCTTAAAAAAATTTCTTTTAATCCATTGAATTAAGTAAAATCGAGTGAATTTATAAGAATTCAAGTAATTTCAAAAAATTCAAAAGAATTCCAAAGAATTAAAAGAATTCAGGATAAATTAATAAGAATTAGGGGTGAATTTCAAAAAATAATTTGAAATCTCTTTAAATTTTTTAAAAACCACTCAAATATTATACTAAATCCCGTGAAATTCTATGAAATCTGGCGATGTTTCCTGAAATTCAAAAAAAGTCTTTATCCTAAAATATTTCAAACGCCTTGAAATTCCTTCAAATTAATGAAATTAATAAAAAATTCCTTAGATTCTTTTTAAATTCTCAAAACATTTCAAATTAAAAGCTCCTGAAAATGCCTTAGAAGTTTTAAAAATACCCTAAAATATTAAAAATCCTGGACATTATTAAAAGTTACATTATGGGCTGCACACAGGGTACCATAGGGACCAAATCTTGAAAATAGGGTACTTTATGCGACTTGAAACTAGACCGGGTGACTGCAGCCCGGCATGCACAATAGCTTTCGTGTTGCATTTCACAGGCGTAAAAATACTCAATTTTCAATTACAAGAAAAGAACAAGAAAATTTTTCGAAAAAATCTCTCTGTTTCGGCCGGTGCAATTGCCTTTGGATCATGTGGTTGAAATATTACATTAAGCAATGCATTTTTGTAGACGTATTATGGATCTGGCGAAAACCCGAGTCGTTTTAAGAGCCTTAAAAGAGTAAGAAGTCCGACGCCCTATAAAAAAGAAAATATCAAATACGCTCGTTCGGAAAATACTGCATTTAAAAAAAAAACTTTCTGTCAACTTTTGAGAATTCACGGGTAATCTACGAATGATTGTAACAAATAAAAAAAATGATTAAACTGTGAAATACACGTTCCATTATTTTCAAAAAATCATTCTGAAACTCTAAGTTGGACTTCTCTGCCTGATTTGCAATCGAATTGGTCTAATGACGAATTCATATTCCTTAAAGAGTTTTCATGAGATGGTGAAAGTTTAGACGGAATTGACAGAAATGTGTTTTTCACTATGTCATTTTTATGAGAAAAAATAGGTATTCACTTTTGTTCCGAACCTAAAAAAATGGGAGGGTCGCCACCAAAAAATTCGAAACTTGTGGTGTTTTGGACCAGTCACTGTCCCAGTGTCCCCATATTAAACTTCATTTGGGCGACACTTTTACAATGTTCACTATCCGGGTACTTTTTAAAAACATCTTGAAAATATGTACCTAACTGTGGGGAGATCACGAATACTAGAAGTCATGTCTTGTGCTTCAGGGGAATATTTCTCAACCAGTTGAAGAATATCCCAAAGTTCCTTCTTCGGTCCAAGAAGACCCTGAAAATTAAGGCGTTAGTGCCTGAATTCCAGAGTTACTTGACGGGAGTCAATTTTGAGGATTTTTTTACCTTTTTCGGCCGAAGACCATGCCTGAGAACATGTTCTAAAACAATGAAAAAGTGCTGAAGAGGCATGTGATCGGAGTCAAGCATTCTTCCATATTTTAAGGATGTTTCGATAAGTTCCTTGACGATTAGTTTCGAGATATTAACGAGGTTGCTCCTCTCGATTATCACCGGGTCTCGTGCTGCAAAAAGAACACGAACTGTCTAATCTTGCGTCTTGTTTTTTTTTCTTTTTAAAATTCCACTGAACATTGAAACGAATTATAAAGTATGCAGTGACGAGCTTTTTATCACTGGCCATTTTCATTGATACGTTTCTCATGGAGTCATACTTATCTTGAAAATGAAGAGTGATACGAAAATAATGATGCAACATGCTTTTTTTGTAATTGTTAGTAAAACAAGAATAAAAAATCAGTGCGATTTTTTTGTAGAATTGGGTGAAAAAGTTTATGGCTGTGATATCAATAAATGGAAGCGGACGAAAGCTGCAACAAAATGTAATTCAAGGTGTTTATGATTGAGATTATTGCAGAAATTTAAAAGCTGACTGTCCCCATCATATGAATAAAGCATCCCTAACTTTTATGTCAATTCCTCCTTTTATTTATATATTATTTCATTAAATTTTGAAAAAGGGTAACAAACAAAATAATTTTTTAATTTATATTTTGTATTACTTTTTATATTATATTTTTATTTAAATTTGGACATCAAATTTCTCGAATTTTCATTGACTTTCCTTTACTTTTCACTGATAAGCAGATTTTGCCTGCCATTTAGACAATATTGATTAATTATGATGTTGGAGAGTAAATGAAGTTAAGATTTTAATGAAAGTTTAGAGTTCAAAGATAATTCCAATGACCACCGTATTATGAAAGTGATAATTAAATTACCTCTCAGATGATAATAAATCTTCAAATTAGCTTTACAGTTTACTTCTTCATGCTATATTTTGATAATATCCTTTACATTGAAATTATATTTTAATTACAGTTTTTACAAATTAACTAAGAAGTTACATATCAGAGCGGACACGAAAATTTAAAAAAAAATGATCAGACAATTAAAGAGTTCGATTCAAAATTAAGACGCATTAAAATTCGGCGCAAACACTTTCAGTATTTATCACTAAAAATACAAAAATTACAGTAACCATTTTTCTGGACCCCAAAAGCTCTGGACCGCGGTTAGAAAATTTTTTTTATATCTGAAAAAATTCGAAAATTCATAGGTATTTTACCATTTGAAAAAAGATTAAGGCGTAATATAAAAAAAATTATTACGACACACACCCTACTGTATTATTTCAAAGTATGTATTGCGCTTATTGTCTCAAGGTCAGTTTTAATTATATTAAAAATGAGTTCATGAACGTCCAAATCGATCGATTTGTCTCGAAGCTATGAGCGTTGAAATGGAAAAATGGTACTGAAACTCAATCTTAAATCTGCGGTTAACAATCCACGAATAAAAAGTGAAAACTATTTTTTCTAATTTTTCTTTAAATTAAAATTTTTTTAGCGGTTTTTCAAAATCAATTTTCAAAATAAATGTTTGATGATATTTAGAATATACTCCCTGAATCTGAATTAGAATAAAGTTTCTAATGCAAGTCGTTTACTACTTGCTTTAGCAATAATTGTTGCTAATAATTATTAAAAAATTACTAATTTAGTTATAATATTGTTAATATTCTTAATATTATCACTTTTCACTTTAGTAACGAATTTTGTTTACTAAATTGAATTAGAAACAATCTTACAGTAAATCAGTCATTTTCTACTAATGATTAGTAACAATCCTCATTGAATCAATTAGTAAATTACTTGGCATCATTCTTGCTAATAATTATCAAGAAATTACTAATTTAGAGTCATATTATTACTAATTCACTTTATTACCAAATTTTGTTTATTAAATTGAATTTAATGGTTTAATGGTTTAATAATAATGGTTATAATAAATAATATTATTATATGGTTATAAATAATAATGGTTTAATGGTATAGTAACAATCTTATAGTGAATTAGTAATTTTCTACTGATCAAGGTGGCCGCAAAACTTAGTTTTCAAAATTTCCTGACTTTTCTCTGATTTTTCACTGACTAATTTTTCATTTTCCCAGACCATTATTATTAAAACTAATACAAACTTCCAAACAATTCAAGTTAAATTAAAAAGAATTCGAATTAGTTGGAAAAAATTCTAACCATTTAAAGAATTCCATTGATTTCAGTCAAATTGAAGTGAATTAAGAGAAATTTAAGGGAAATAAGTAGAATTCGACGAAATTCATAAAAATGCAATGTGAATTTAAAAAAATTCAAGTGAATTAAAACCAATTCAAAAATAAGAAAAAATTCATTGAATTCAGTAAGTTTGAAATGAGTTTAGAAAAATTCAAGGGAATTCAAAAGAATTTTGCTGAATGCCTAAGAATTCAATGTTTCCAAATCTATTGAATTGAGTAGAATTGAGAGAATTTAGAAGAATTCAAGTGACTTAAAATTCAAAAGAATTAATAAGAATTCAGGGTAAATTCGAAATAAATTTCAACAAATATTTGAAAATCTCTTCAAATCTTTGAAACCCATCAAAATATTATATAATCCCATGAAATTCTATGGAATCTGATAATATTTCCTGAAATCCTGGGAAATGTATTAAAATACCTTGAAAGCTTTTAAAATCCTTTAAAATTATTAAATGATGGAAAATGCCTTGGATAGTTTGAAAATACATTAAAATATTTAAATTCCTTCCAAATCTTTTGAAATCCCTTAACATTTTTTAGAACCCTTGAAAATTCCTTGGAATTTTAAGAAATACCCTAAAATCATTAAAATTCTTTGAAATTTCTTCAAATTAATCAAATCTATTTAAAATTTCTTGGAATCTTTTGAAATACCATAAAATATTTCAAATCCTTTAAAATCCCATTAAATTACTGAAATCAATTGAAAATTCTTCGTACTTTTGAAAAATACTCCAGATTCTTCAAACTCCTTCAAAATCCCTTCAAATTATTGAAATCAATAAAAAATTTCTCGGAATCTTTTGAAATATCCTAAAATATTTAAAATCCTTTTAAATCCCATTAAATTACTGCAATGAACTGAAAATTTATTGGACTTTTTAAAAATACCGTAAATTCTTTAAAATCCTTTGAAATTCCTTCAAATTATTGAAATCTATTACAAATTTCTTGGAATCTTTTGAAATACCTTAAAATATTTCAGATCCTTTGAAATCTCATTGAATTACTGAAATCTATTGAAATTTTCTTGAAAGATTTTTGAATACCCTAAAATATTTCAAATCCTTTAGAATATTTTGAAATCCCTTGTAATTGTTCAGAGCTCTTGAAAATTTCTTTACAATTTTGAAAAATACTCACAAATCTTTCAAATTTTTAAATACCCAGAAAGATTTAAAAAAAAAACAAGAAAATTCAGAAATAGGTATACCCCTGTATTCGATAGCGGTTAATCCGTAGGTTAATTTATTGACAGAAAAATGACTAAACTGATCTTTTCATTTTAAAAAGTGACTATAGAGATTTTATCTTAAAAAAGTGACTAAAAAGTGATTTGTGAGAAAAAGTGATTTTGGCAAACCTTGTTCTTGACAGTTACTTGAAGTGCTTCTTACAGAAATGCCCTAACTTTTGCAATGTTTTTCTTTTTCAAAATCCCTGACTTTTCCTTAAATTTCCCAGACCAAAAAAACTCCCTGACTTTTCCCTGATTTCCAGGTTTTCCCTGACCTGCGGCCACCCTGTCAGATTAATGATTAGTAACAATCCTCACCACAACAATTAGGAAATCACTTGGCACTAATTCAGCAGTAACTTCTTATTAATTCAAATTGAGAGAGTATGCAATTTAATGAAACCCTAATCGATAAACTTGCGTGATGAGGATCAGTGCAAATGATACAAACACAAGCTGGAGACATGTTGCATTTGCGGTGGGCTAGGCGGAAGAATATCGCAAAGCTCTGATGGATCAGGATGATGCTGACGATGATGTCTTGTACCACTGATAGCTAGTGGAGGTGATGGAGATCGTTGCATGGAATCCTGCATGGAATACTCGACATCCTGAAGCTCCTTCAGGCAAAGCCATTCCCCATCAACGGAAACCCGAAAATTGCACAGGTATATGGTGTCCTGTGCACCAGCCATGTCCTGTTCAATCATGACTCCGTGACGATGTTCGCCCGGAGGCCAACCTTTTAAATTTGCTTGGGCTTCCTGACGCATAGAAATCACTCTGATTCTTCAAAAATCAACTTATCCTTGTTATCCCACAACTGGGGTGGAATTTTATTGCCTTATCGATCCACTTCTACGATGTACGCAACTGGAACAATGACACCCTTAGAGTCTTTTCACCTGTTCTTTATTCCTCTTTTATTCTGGTATCACCTTCCTATTGATTTCAAATATACATCAAATCAAGGAAAATTTCTTACAATTTTCCCTCCAGAAGAGAGATGTTAATTCTTGCAAATTTGGTAGTTTAATAGGTATTTGGAGAATATTCCATTGGGACAATACTTGCAATCCCTTTTTATAATTCAGCAGTTTTGAACAGCTGACCACGAGTCACATAGATGACCTCAAGTTTAGTTTCGAGATTATTTTCTTATTTTTTAAAAGCAGATATCACTTGCTAATCACGAGGGTATTTTCGCTTAGGTCACACTGATATCGAATGATTCATCTTGAGGATCAAACTGGATATAACACAAGAACACTGTGATCGAGGAGAATAAACTGGAAGTTGTGCGGAGTACTTTTTTTATTTCGACGCGGTTCCCGTTACATTGCGGGATTGCACGAGAGATCAAAACACAACTTTATGAGAATTTTGTAAAATTTCACAACTTTAGAGAGCAGGATGGTGAAAAATGTTATTGCGCTCCACCGGGAAAAATGTTCCACGAAAATGGCGAGGGCCGGCGATAATATTGATTCTCCCGCCGACTTTACCTCCACCTACGTTAATCAATAAGTCTATGTGACCTTTTCATTGGAGGGTGGTGGCACCTACCGTTTTGTGTTAGTAAATAGAAAGCGGGTAAAGCAGAAATTCGGAAATATGCTGGAATGTTTGAAATAAATAAAATTTATGATTTATTGTACCTAGCCTGTAAATAAGTCTGCTCTCTGAAGAAAATCTGTTTCCTATGTGCAAAAAATCATATTACAACTTTCGTTATGCTCGCCTTCATTTCAGTAAATTATAATTAACAATTTTTTATTTATAATACTGAAGAAAATTGTTCTTTATTCAAATAACTGCTTAAACTATTACAAGTTGATGTTTGATCGATACAATCTTCCTAGAACCAAAGCGAATCGATTGAACTGTAGTAGTCTGACTAAAGCGAAATCAAATTTTGATCATTTACATTATTTGAAGTATTAAGAAAAATTGAAATGTATAATTATTAAAATAACTATAAAGCTTTTCACAATTCAACTTTGATAGATACATTTATTTACCAATTATGAAACTACGTCAAGGGTAACTGATGTTTTAATTGGAATATAAAAAATCATTCCTGATTTGATTGTTTTATTTCAAAATAACAGAAAAGTGAGCATAACGTATTGGGAAACTAAATAGCTTCCATAGATTACCTTTTATTCTTAACATTTTTATCGATTTGTCAATATGTATTCTATTAATAACAGTACAAGTTTGTCGTAAATTTCAAGTATTGTGCAATTTTGAAAATATTGTTACGTGCAAAGCAGATTTCGTACAATACAATGGTTGAGAATTATATTTGTAAATTCAGAACTGAAAACAATATTTTCTTTTATCAAATTTAATTAATCAATTAATTCTTTTTGATGAAACTAATATAGTTTGTAATATATTCAAAAACTTGTACGTAATTCATGGTTTCCAGAAATAATAAAATATGGTACTTGAAACTAATGGAAATTTTTTGTATTTAAAATATTACATCCTTTGCATGTAAAGACTCATACATCTAAATATTTTTACATGAATAATAAATATTTAAGAAAGATGTATATATACAGATTGGGGATCTGGCGGACGATGTTTAATTCCCGGTTTATCCCGGTCAAGTTTTTGAATTTTCCCGGTCAACTAAAAGTAACCGATTAATATTTGCCCCAAAACGGAAACATTTAAATTCATGACATTCATTCTAAACATCCTTTAACACAACAGAGCAAAAAATTGCAAAATAAATTAATTTTGAAACAAATACTCAAATTTTTCACTAAAAATGTCAATTTTTAACAAAAAATGAAATAGCTAAACCTTCAGTTGAAAAGGTTAATTTTCAACAACAAAAAACGGATTATCAACTGGAATAGTTAAATTTTAAACTAAATTTTAAGTTAAAAAAATTAATGTTCAACCAAACAGATGAATTTTCAACTAAAACTATGGAATATTCAATTGGAATAAGTTAAATTTCTAGTTAAACCAATTACTTTCCACAAAAAAACTAACTTTTAGAAAAAATATTTACATTTGCAAACAAAGTGATGAATTTTCAACTAAAATTGTAAATCTTTAACTGGAATAGTTGAATTTTAAACCAGAGAGATGAACTTTCAACTAAAATGATGAATCTTTAACTAGAATAACTGAATTTTTGACCAAAAAGATGAATTTTCAATCAAGCAAATTAATTTCTACCAAAAAATACTAATTTTCAACTAAAAAAGATCATTTTTCAACCAAAAACTGAATAATTAAATTTTTAGTCAAAAAATGAATGTTCAGCCAAAAAGATAATTTTTTTACTAAAATTATGAAATATGCAACTGGAATAATAGTGACATTTTCAGTTAAAAAAAAAAATAATTTTCCACCCAAAAAAACTCCCTGTCCTAAAATAAAAAAGATAAATATTTTCTAAAATTCCCTGTTCCAAGTCAGGATAAATGAGTAAGCGAATAAAACATGATGAATCTATTTTTTGAAAAAAAAATGAGAAAATGATTGTTTCTGTATGTTTAGAATATCATCAATTTGATTATCAAACTGAAGTTAGCAAAAAAAAATCTCACAGAGCAAAAAATTGCAAAAGGTTTTTCTTAAGGAAAAAAAAAATAAAAATTTGTTCTCTCATAAAGTATAGATAACTTTAAAAATGTACAAAATCAGACTCAAAGAATGTTACATTCATTCAAATAATATGGTAAGCCCTCTTTTTAATTAATAAAAAGCAAGCGGTCATTTCTCGGGTTTTCACGGTAAAATTGTTACATTTTCTAGGGTAAGTGCATTAAATAATAGTTGCACGTGAGCAAATAAGTTTATTTATATTGAATATCTTGAAATATATTCTTAATTTCTTATTGCATTAAAAACTCTTTGGATTGATGAGAACAACTAATAACTAATGCACGGCGTCCAACGATTCTTAGGAATAAAATTCAAGGTCTTTTCCAGGTTTTCAAGGTCAAGAAATCAAGTTTTTCCAGGTCTCCTTTTTTTTACATTAAATAATGAAATAACCAATTGTTATGCATGTGAAAAATGAGAAATTTTATTTTTTATTGACCAACGATTTCTAAAGAAAGTAAAACCATATATAAACAAATTTTCCAATTTATTGCTTCAGGCGATGAATGGAGACTGGGTGTATGGAATGCTAGAGGAGTGAATGACCTTAAAATAAGAGAACTACGAGAAACTATGCATGCAAGGAAACTAGATATTTTATGTGTACCTGAGACGAAGAAAAAGGGTTGCGAAAGTAGAAACATAGAAAATGGGGTATTGAAAGGCGGTTTTGAAATATGGTCAGGAGTAGGTAGTGAATCAAATCGTAGTCAAGGGATCGGTTTAATTATGAATAAAAAAGCAAGACAGCATCTCAAAGATCATGATTTTGTATCTCCCAGATTGTTGTGGGCTAGAATGAAGGTAGGAATCAGAAGGTTATTTATCATAGCGTGCTACGCCCTAGTTGACAGTGAGCCGCGAGAAGTCAAAGACGCTTTCTGGGACACTTTAAATGACACAATAAGTACTTGCGATCCAGGTGAAAGAATAATTCTGCTAGGAGATATGAACGGATGGGTCGGCGTTCAACGTCAGGATACAGATACAGAAAGGGTACTAGGTAAATTTGGGGATCCAAGAAAAAATTATAACGGGGAAAAATTAGTTAGCTTATGCCTAGAAAAGGGCCTATTTATTACCAATACTTGGTTTCGACATAAAATGATCCACACGTACACTTGGTGTAAAGGAAATAACCGCAGTGTAATTGATTTCGTTATTGCGGATGAAAGACTAAGAGAACTAGTCAAAGATACAAGAGTCATGAGGGGTTCCGAATGCAATACTGATCATTATCTTTTAATCTCTAAAATAAACTTAGGCCGGGGATGGAAAAGAAAGAGAACAGAAAAAACGAAACAAACTCGAATAAAGATTGAAAATTTACAGAAACCGGAAGTGCGAATAGAGTTTCAAAATAAGTTAAGCGAACGCATAGATAGGACAACTTGGGAAGCGCTTACGAGCAATAAAGATATAGAGGGCGCGTGGGCTTTATTACGGGATATCATTGTTAAAACTGCAATTGAAGTGTGTGGTACGGCAGTGGTAGGAAGAAAGTCTGGTGATGCATGGTGGAATGATGAAATTCAAGCAGCCCAGCGAGAAAAGAAAAAAGCGCACAAGAGAACATTAAACATGACAGGTCTTAGCGATGAGGAGAGAAATAGACTCAAAAATGATTACAAAGACAAAAAGAGGAAAATGAAACGACTAGTCAAGGAGAGTAAAGAAAAAATCAGAACAGAAGAAGAGAACAAAATACAAAACGGCTTTGGAGGAATAATGAAACTACTATATAAACAGTTGAAGGAAAGTAAAAGTACAGAGTTTGCTAGCATGAGAAACAGCAAAGGTGAAATGCTATATGATATAGACGGGATAGTAGACGCTTTAAAAGACTCTTTTAAAGAACTATTAGGAGGTGAAGATATAGGACAACAAAACTGCGACATAGAACATAATGCATTAGAAAACCCAATTGAAAAAGTCTGTGTCACTGAGGTCCGAGACATAATTAAGAACTTGAAAAACGGTAAGGCTGCTGGCATAGACAGTATTAGTGCTGAAATGCTCAAATACGGTGGCGAGTACATACCTCACAGGTTGTGCGAATTAATAAATTTATGTATCGAGACGGGGAAAGTCCCAGACGATTGGAAAAAAGCGATTATCGTACCAATATACAAAAGAAAGGGAGATAAAAACAACTGCAGTAATTACAGAGGTATCAGCCTACTAAGTACAGTAAGTAAAATATACTCAAAAATACTTATTCGTAGGGTAATGGAAATCACAGAAGAAAACATATGGGAAATCCACAGTGGATTTATGCCAGGAAGATCATGTACAGATCAGATATTTAGCCTAAGACAGATCACAGAAAAAAGCTTGAGAGTAGGAAAGAAAGTTTTCTGTGCATTTATTGACCTAGAAAAAGCATTTGACACGGTAAATAGAAGTAAACTTTGGGAAGTTCTTAAAGAATACGGAGTAAATGGAGGGCTCCTGCAAGCAATAAAAACAATATATACAGGTAGTAAAGCGAGCGTAAGGGTAAACGGGAAACTGAGTGACTGGTTCGATATTACGCAAGGCGTGAAACAAGGATGCGTTATGTCCTCGTGGCTATTTATCATATTCATGGATAAGTGTCTAAGAACTGCACTCTTCGACGAAGAAGGTGTAGATCTCCAAACAGTTAAGGTACGTGGGTTAGCTTTCGCAGATGACAAGATTGTTATGGCAGAATCAGTCGAGGACTTGCAAAGAATGTTGAATAAACTTCATACAAGCATGAAGGACATGGGACTCAAAATTAACGTAAATAAAACAAAAATCATGGTGTTTGAGGGAAAGAGTGAGAAACCAATGTGCAACATTGTCCTAAATGATGAGAGATTAGAACAAGTTGACAAGTACGTATATCTAGGTAGTCTATTCACTAGCGATGGAAAAATAGATGGGGAGTTAGATAGGCGCATAAATAAGGGTAAACAGGTTATCGGTAGAGCAGGGTCCATCCTAACAAATAAAAACATATCAAAAAAAGCTAAAATGGCCATACACAATTCTATATTCGTACCGACTGTACTATACGGTAGCGAGACATGGACCTGTCAAGAAAAGGACAGGAGTAAAATTAACGCGATCGGCATGAAACCTCTGCGCATAATATGCGGGAAAACACTAATGGACAAAGTCCAAAACGAGACAATCCTCAAAGAATGTGGTGCAAAAGAGACAATAGTTGACACATGGGAAAGAAACCAGTTAAGATGGTTCGGACATCTTGAAAGAATGAAAGATGAACGACTGACCAAACAAGTGTATAAAGGTAAAGTAAATGGCAGAATGCCCAGAGGTAGACCGCCGAAAGAATGGTTAGAATCTGTAAATGAGACATTAATCCGTAGAGACATAAGAAGTCATAGGAACACAAGAGCTTGCATGAAAAAATGCATGGACGTGAAGGAAGCTAGAGTAGTATGCCAGGACAGAAAAGTGTGGCGACAAATAGTTTGTAAACAGAGTGACAGTAGAATGAATGACGCCTGAAACAAAGATCTTGGATACTAATGGGCCCAAGTGGAGAACCATACATAACAATTTTGTGAGGCTCTTCACTTGGGGTGATCGCTAGAGAGATTGATCAGCAACCTGGGTCGGAGCAGTGTTGCGGAGTAAACGTGTCATTTAAATAAATAACACGAGAATTCCAGATCAATCTAAAATATATATACCTAACACTTATATACCTATCCACCTCATACCTATATTCCTACCTACCTTATACCTTTATACCCATATGCACACTACTATTCTCCAACCGAGCAAGTCACGCCTACCCCGAAAGGGAAATGGCTTAATGGTATAATAATAATAATAATTG
>CAKNYM010052389.1:0-58699 GCA_932195095.1 Andricus curvator
TTATATAAAATGAAATCGAGGAACGAGACGGATGGAAAAGTTTTTGAAAATAGCGTGACGTATTGTTTGAACGGTCCCACTAACAATATCTAAAATTGTTAAATGATTCTGAATCTTGTTCAAATTATATTAATTTTTGTTTGAAAATACCAATTTTCGATACATAACGCGGATGTAACCAAAGACGCAAAAAAATCATGCATCTTCTTTGAAATCTCATCATTACTAAATAGAAATTTCAGTTATTATTATTTCAATTATTCAATAATTTGCGGCGAAAAATACTAGCATAACAGCATAACATAACAGCATAGCATAACATAAAATTGTTTCAAATTGCAAATCTTGTTGTTTCCAAATGTGAATTTTTGGTGTAAAATGCTAACGTAACGTAAGCTTATTAAAAAAGTATGAACTTGCAAACTCTCATGACTTTTGTTTATAAATGCTAATCTCCAGTGAAAAAAACTAACGCAACCTAAAATTTGTAAAAAAATGTTATCTTCTTTGAAACTTTATGGTTTTGTATCAAAATTACTTCCTGAATACTAATGTCCAGCGAAAACCACTAACATAAAACATGTATAATATATTCACTTATCACTTAGATAATTTGAAAGTTTTAATGTAACCGCGCAAGAGTATTAAAAAATTAGTCTAAGTAGGTGACGTGCGCCTACGAAAAAGGGTTTCGTCGCCCCACCCCTTCCCAACTTTGTCTTCCTGTACTTCCCTTTATCCTTGCTTCCTCAGCCAACATTTCCTTTCCCCAGCCATCAATTCCCCTCACCTACTCTCCATCATTTCTAATAATTTCCTCTACCTCCCTCTTTAATTTCCTCTCACTTTCCCGACCCGCATTTCCGTTCATTTCCCCCACTTACCCTTCCCAAAGTTCACCTCACTTCCCCTAGTTCCCCTCCACTCCTTCCCGCTCACTTCCCCGCATTTAATTAATTTTATCGTAACTTCCCCTCACCGCAGTTTCTCGTCCATCCCCTCATTCACCTAATTTCCATACTTCACCTTCCCTCATTTCTCCTCACTCACCAACCCCCGCATTTCCCAATATAGATTCATAAATGACCCAATTTTTACATTTTATTGTGTCGTTTTCTTTCAATCTTTTATCAATTTAGAAATCCGACTTCTATTTTTTTGACCATTGGCTAAGAACCATAACAATGTTGCAAATCAAAGTTTTTACTTTTCTGTTTGAAAGAAATTGATTGAATCTATCTTTCCAATAATTCCTTTTCTTTTCTGATCAGATGTCCTGGAGGCCAGAAAGCACACTAATGGAAATTACAACGATTTTCTCCAAATGATGATCGAATATCAGAAAACCCATGGAGTGGAAACCCTCAATGAAAGAACTTTAACAATCTATATGGAAGGATTTTTCCTGGATGCCTACGAATCTGCAAGTATCACTCTCAGTTTTTTATGCTTTCAACTAGCATTATATCCTGTGATTCAAAAGAAAGCACGTAAAGAAATAATTTATGCACTCACCAAAGTTGGTGGAGAAATATCGTACGAAGTCCTGAATGAATTGAACTATGTGGAACAAATTTTGAATGAGTCAATAAGGTTGAATCCTACTATACCCCTATTATCGAAGGTCTGTACGCAAGAATGCAAACTTTTAGGAAATGATGGATTATCCTGCAAAGTTAAGCCTGGAGATATAACAGTTATATCACTTTACGGGCTTCACATGGATCCTAAATACTGGCCAGAGCCAGAGAAATTTGATCCAGAACGTTTTAATGAAGAGCAAAAAGGGAGCAGATCGAAATTTGTGTTTCTGCCTTTTGGAGAGGGACCTAGAATGTGTGTTGGAAGGAGAATGGCTATAATTGAGATGAAAGTAGCGATAGTTCAATTATTGAAGGATTATTATTTAGAGCTTTCGCCAAAAACTCGTATTCCTGTGGAACGGGACTCGAGCTTTTCGACCATGCCAGAATGTGGACTATGGGTTTATTTGAAGCCTTTGTTAAAAGACTAGAAATGTGAAAACTGAAATGTATACCACATTTGAATTATGAATATGCATTTTATATTATAAGTTATGAATATTATTTCAATATTAAATGCAGCAATTTAAATAGCATGCATCAATATAAAAATAATATAAAAGTTAATATAAGGGGCTATTCAAAAACTACGTCACACTGCCTTACAGTGGGAAAAAGCACCTCTTTTGTATTTTGATGTTTTTTTAACGACCGTAAATCTTCCAGGTATAATGATTGATTACGAATATTCCACTCTGATTAAATAAAGAATTTATTATTTAACAATAAAGTTTAAACTTTGTTTTGTTTAACATTTCAGTCATACCACCTCTTTTAAGATTTTCAAGTGTACTGAAACAGGTCATAATTCAATGAAATGCCCAAATAAAAATAATCTCCAGTAGGTGATAGTAAGAATGAAAATTGTTCATAACGTTATAAACAAACTATCAAAACAACATTCATTTTTTCGTGATTCGCAATGATTAGCTATTTTAAATCCATAGATTTTGTATGAAATAAGACAGATAATGATGTGCGCTTATTAATAATTGATAATAACTGCTATTTACCAACTATTTAAACCATTTTTATAAACAAATGCACACTTCAATCATTTTTTAATGAATAGGCGTCATTGTTTTTTGCGCTTTAAAATAAATTTCCTTCTCTTAAAATTTGGTCGAGAATTATGTTACGAAGTCCTCAATGAATTGAACTATTCGGAACAAATTTTGAGAGTGTTTCTTATCAGGAAATGATAGCTAATTTTATAAAGTTATTACTGGAGATATATAACTGTCATATCTCTTTATGGACTTCATATCGATCCCAAATACTGAACTGTGCCAGAGAAGTTTGATCCAGAACATTTCAATGAAAAGAAAATCGGAAGCAGATCCAAAGTGTTTTTGCCATTTGGAGAAGGGAGCAATAATTCAAATAAAAGTAGCGATGATTTAATTATTGAGGGATTATTGTTTAGATCTTTCGCCAAAAAGTTGTCTTCTTCCGAACCAAAATACGAGATTTTCAACTTCGGCTGAAGGTGGTCACTAAATAATCAAATAATAATAATTGATCACTAAAATTTTGGATTAAATATTATTATTTTAATTATTATTTTAGATATATATTGTAAAGTTGATTACTTATCGTAGGAAATATCATTTTTGCTAGTGCTTTGAATATTCTCCGGGATAAATGTAGCCATAGCCATATGAAACGAGCAGGCATACAACATTTATCGGAAGTAAAAGGATTTAAAGTCCATCGAGTATACGAATAAAATTTATGGTATTAGTAATATATCGACTTGTTGGCTGAAATACTAAAAGCCTGCTGAACGAATAAGTTAATACTATCCATAGCTGACGTCCAGTCGTTCATGTACTTGCTACAATTCAACAATAACTATAATTTTATGGCTCTATTAATTGCAAAAATCCATTTGCTAAAGTACCATTTTGCTCTCATTTGAAAATATATTATCACTCATCTTCCCTCTGTTTGCTAAATTAGTTTCGGTATATTTATCCTGTTATTAAAATAGCTTCCAGAATATTAATTGATTAGTTTTAAGTAAATGTTGCTAATTCTGTATTACGTCATTTTTAAATTTACATATCATAAAGTAGAAGACAGATCAATATTCATGACGAATAAACAAAAATTTGTGATTTTGATTTCAAACCAGTATTATGTTTACAAAATTAAAATATATGGTAAGTACATTATACGTTTTTTAATACCTTTTCCAAAACGTGGACGTGATGAAAGAAATCGAAAAAATTATCCAAATCGGCGTTGACATCTTTTTTATGAGTCGCTATAAAATCTCGTGGATCAACTTCCATTCTTTGAATTTCGCGAATTGCGTAATGAAACGAAAGAATCAGGAGCAAAGTCACACTGATGAAGGGCATGTATTTTTTGAGCAGGGTGGCCACTAAATTCTAAAAGAAATAAAATTCCCCGTCATTTTCTGATTTTCTCAAGTTTGCATACATTTTTGTCTGGTCAACAATGTTTACTGTACATGTATGGGAAATAATGCATCTGTGAAGCTTTTACATACGATTCTTTTTAAAATTAAAACATTTTCTTTGAAGCTTTGTGATACTTCAAGGATCGTGCCCTACCTCTAAGCATTTTTTTTTAAATATCAACAAATTAGAAAAAAAATTTTAACCAAAATACAAAAAGTGAGGGGTCAGGCTGCAAATTATAAAATAAAGGATCACCATATTATATATATAGTTATCGACTTTAAAAACTTTTCTATCAAAATTCTTAATTCTTCTTAATTAAAAATTAAGAGACTTACAAATGAAAATTCAAAATAAATAGCATGATTTCATGTGATGTCAAGTGGCATTTGAAGTGATCGGACCTTTTTTTTTTTGCACGAAATTATACAAATTCCGGATTGAAAAATAGAATCACTGTCATTTCTCGGGTTATCCCTGACTCGAAAAATTCCTGGTCACTTTGCGGTTTTCCGCTTCAGCCACCACCATGCATATTATCATTATCATTATTATTCATTGCATCCATTCATTAAAAAAAATATATAATTATCGTAAAAGGGAACGAGTTTTGTATTTTACGGTGACGTTAATTATGTGATCAAAACACCAAATACACATATATTTCATAGCGGAAAACCATCACAGAAACCGAGTTGGGGTAATTGAAAATCAGAGGTTTGTATTAGTCTGTGAATTTGTACATTTTGTAGTACAATGTACATACGCCTATATATATGTTCTTGAAACTCGAAACATTGAATGTATATTGTATACTAAAACACACGTTATGGTTACGATTACGGTTTCTATATTGCCCGATTAAGCGAAATTACTATATTTCAACGAAGCGCATCGCCCTAGGGAAATAAATAGAGTCCAACAAAGTCCAAACACGTTCCTTCGATCAGCTTCCGAGTTTGAGTAAAACTGGATCTGAACGTGCGATCCTCAGACCGTGAACCAATGAAAACGTTCCACCAGAACTAATGAGATCTCGCGAATAGAAATTGCGAAATTTTAATGCGATATTGTCACAGAACGAATATAGAAAACTTTGGAATGTTTTGAATTTTATGTAAGTCAATTCTGTGAACTTAAGAAAACTTTGAAACTTTTAAGTGAAAGGTATGAGGGTATCTCGAAGACTGTCCTAGAATCGATGCCTTCGAAACAATAGAAGTGCTTTAGTAAATGCAATTATCGTATCTAGGGGAAATTAGTGTCATTATCACCAGCTTTTATTATTTTCTTAATTTATTGCATTTCACAAGTCTTCTGTTAAAAACAAATAAATGTACTCAAAATAAAACTGTCTGTGAAGAGCAATTTGCTTCCTCATAGAGGAAGTCAAAATAAAAAACATACAAATAAGCCAAGGTGTCGTGCACATAATACGTCACACGTTTTTCCTTTGTTTAAATAAAGACGAACTAAAATTGCCTTGAAGCCAAAAGGGATACACCGGGATACAACAATCAAGAAACCTTTTCTATTCTTGCATGAACTTTCAATTTTAACAAATGCACAATTTGACTATTTTAAAATGAATAGGCACCTTTTTTTTAATTACTGAAATATTCCTGCCGATGTCTCTTTGGTATAATACTTTGCAAATCGACAAATATATCTAACTGTTTAAACAATGTTTAAAAAAATTGCATAGTTTAACTATACTTTCATGAAATAGCTCATTTTTGGAATTGACTAAAAATACTTTGAATACTCTGTCCAATGATGCTTTGCAAATAATGAATAATAATTGTTAATTTCTTACACAGTTTTTATTATAGGTACCAATTAATTTTTTGATCATTTTTCATTGGAAAAGTTAAGTTTTTTTTCAAACATTTTCATAAAAATTGATTCCTTTCAACTGTAATTATCTTTTACTAGTAACTTCAGTTTTTTTTGATCAACTAAAATTATCTTGCCCATAATCCTTTGGCCTTTTTCTGAAAAAATCGAGCCTATTCTTCGAAAAAAAGTAAAACTGTACATTTGTTTATAAACAAATTACAAATAATTGGCAAGCATTATTATTAATTTGCAAAGTATTATAGCGAAGAGTCATTGGCAGGCCTTTTTTGTTGATTCTATGAGCGAAAATTGAGCCTATTCATTGTAAAATAGTCAAACTGTATATATGTGTTTATAAAACTGGTTTAAAAAATGGCCAAATAGCATCTATTTTGAATTAATTATAATTATACATTAATTTATCCCACATTTTATACAAAATATATGGATTTCAACAAAATAAACTTTGCGAATTTCGAAAAAATGATTTCTGTTCATTAATTTATTTATAAAATTATAGCACTCTCTAGTATTACGGAAATGTGAGCTGGAAATGGATTACGTGGACGGATAATTCCGTAATACTAAACAAATTTAATTACAATTATTATAACGAGTGTTACGTTAATAGTGGGGCCGTTTGAGGGTTTTTAGTTGGTCCTAATCTTATTATTATTGCTTTCATATTTACATAAACAATAGCAGCAAATCATAATTAAGTAATTGTCAACAATTTCTATAGGAACAGTTGAAATCTTAAACATTTGTATAGTGAAACTGCTCGTAGATGGTCAATTTGTCCTAATTTTTATACAATTTCTATATTTAATATTGCAATCTAGTATGCTCGACAAAAGTCTAATTAATCTCCCGCTCGCCTTCGTTATTGATTTTTTTATTAACAGACCAAAAATTGTAAAAATGTAACCTGCGATAACTATTTCAGGGCCCGATAAACTTAATAAATCTTGAATGATGATTTCGGTGGTTGTAATTTCAAAATTTGTGAAAAAAAAACTTTGTTTTTATTGATATACCATTAAGTAATTATACCATTAAGCCATTTCCCTTTCAGGGTAGGCGTGACACAAATACCCGAAAATATTTTAGATTCTTAGAAATAATTGGAATATTATAAAATCCCTTGAAATTTCGTGAAGTTACATGACATCCGATGATATTCCTTGAAGTTCGTTGACATTTTTTTAACTTTCTGAGCTTTTTTTGAATCCTTCGAAATGCCCTAAAAAATTTTAAATTCAACAAAATCTTTCAAATTATTTGAAATTTCTTAAATATTCTATTGAAATTCCTTGGAATTTTTTTGAATAACCTAAAATCTTTCAAATTTTTAATAATATTTGGAAATATCTTGAAATATTTAAAATCACTTTAAATGAATAAATTTTTTGAAATTTTTCATTACAATATTATAAAATACCTTGAAATCCCGTCAAGTTGTATTATCCTTGAAATTCCTTGATATCCCTTGAAATATTTGAAATCCTATGAAATCCTTTGAGAAAAAATGTATTAAAATACCTTACTGAGATCCTTTAACATCTCTTAGAATAACTGAAATTCTTTGAAGCCGCAAAACATTTTTTTTAATCTCTTAAAATCATTAAAATCCTTAACATTATTTAAATCGTTCAAAATCTGTTGAAATACCTTGAAATTTTGTGAAGCTCTTGAAAATTCCTTGGAACCTTCCACAACATATTTTAAGCTCTTTAAACTACTTCAAAATCTCTTGAAAACTATTGAAATTCCTTGAAATCTTTTGAAGCATCCTAAAGTCTTTAAAATTCTTTAGAATCTTTTCAACACGGTGGTCCTGAAGCAAGGAAAAGTGGACCCAAAATGGATCCAAAATCGGCTAACGCATAAAGTTTCTATATCGTTTTGAGATTGAAAAAATGTAAAATTGAAAATCCTAGCCGATCGGTTTCGCAAGTTATGAACGTTTTTGTTAATTTTTTAAATAAATTATCATTGTCCATAGATATCTTCTGTATTAATACTAGATAGTTGCAGTTTTTTCTGAATTTTTTAACCTTTATTTATTTTCAATAAGAGTAAAGTAATAATTATTTCCAATTAACAAAAACTTTTTTTCAACAATTTATTATTATTATTAATAATATTCTCTTTGCTTATTGGTAGAAAGTTGCGTTTGTTTCTCAAATTTTTAACTATTTGTCTACTTTTTCACTTGGAGTGACTTAATAATTATATTTATGTTGAGCAAAAATGATTATTCATAACCAAAAAATACTTGCAAATACAAAAACAATATATAAATGAAAAAAATGAAAAAAGAAAAAAATACAAAAAAAGAAAAAAAGGGATCAGTTAACCACTACGTCCTCGTCGTTGATCCTGGATCAAGCTAAAAGTGGTTTCTACATACAATCTTGTTTCGAAAATTTTACTTTTAAAGCTAAAAATCATTCAATTTTTCAATCAGATAATCTGTTTTTGAGATATGTTGCAGAAACGGAAATACTGAAAAAGTGACATTATTTAGAGAGCCGGTAGATCAAAATATCAATAAATTTCCGAAAACAAACAAGATTTTCAACAATAAATCATACATACATATTCATAGTATGAATATAAAAACGTCCGTAACTTGCGAAACCGATCAGCTAGGATTTTCAATTTCACATTTTTTTAATCTCTAGACGATATAGAAACTTTCTGCGTTAGCCGAATTTGGATCCATTTTGGGTCCACTTTTCCTTGCCACTTTTTCAGTATTTCCGTTTTTGCAACATATCTCAAAAACAGATTATCTGATTGAAAAATTGAATGATTTTTAGCTTAAAAGTATAATTTTCAAAACAAGATTGTGGAAACCACTTTTAGCTTAACCCAGAATCAACGACGAGGACAAGTGGATAACTGATCCCTTTTTTTCTTTTTTGATTTTTTTTCTTCATTTATATTTTTTTTTTTTTGTATTTTTAAGTTGTTTTTTTTCGTTATGAATAATTATTTTTGATCAACTTAAATAATTATTAAGTCATTCCAAGTGAAAAGTAGACAAATGGTTAAAAATTTCAGAAAAAAACGCAACTTTCTATCAATAAGCAAAGAGGATAATAATAACAATAACAATAAATTGTTTAAATAATTGTTTTTGTCAACTGGAAATAATTATTCCTTCACTCTAATTGAAAAATGAATCAAAGTCTAAAAATTCAGAAAAAAAACGGAACTATCTAGTATTAATATAGAAGATATCTATAGACAATAATAATTTGTTTGAACAATCAACAAAAACGTCCATAACTTGCGAAATCAATCAGCTGGAATTTTCAGTTTTTCATTTTTTTAATCTAAAAACGATATAGAAAATTTCTGCGTTAGCCGTTTTTGTATCTATTTTGGGTCCAGCTTTCCTTGCTTGAAAACCACCGTATCAAAATATCTTGAAAAATTTGGAAATCTCTTGAAATCTTTGAAGTCCTTTAAAATACCTCAATTATTGTGAATAAGTTTGTATAAATATCGCTAAAATATTATAAAATCCCTTTAAATCCTGTAAAATTACATAAAATGTGATAATATTCCTTGAAAATCCTTGAAATATTTCAAGTTCTATACAATTTTTTGAGATCCTTGAAAATTCATTAAAACATCTTATCCGGAGCCTTTAGAATCCTTTGTAATTACTGAAATCCTTTAAACTAACCAAAACTAAAATCTAATCCTAAATAAAAAATAAATCCAGTAAATTAACTAAACTAACTAGAAACATCTTAAAATCTTTGAAACTCCTACAACATTTTTTTAAATTCCTTAACATTTTCTTAATCTCTTAAAATCCTTTGGAATCCCTTAAAATCCCCTGACATCTTTGAAAGACGTGAAAATCCTCTGCAATCCCTTGAAACGTTTCGAAATTCCTCGAAATTCACGAAAAAATTTTCAAATCTCTTGAAATCCAATGAAATACTTTAAAATTAGTTGAATCTTTTAGAAATCCCATAAAATCTTTGTAAAAGACTTAAAACCCGTGGAAGTCCCTCAAAATTGGTTGAAATCCTTTGTAATCCCTTAAAACTTCCTGTTATGTTTGGAAATGTTTCAAATTCCGTGAAATTTTTATTAAATCTGACAGAATCGTTTAAAATCCATGGAAATTCTCTAAAATTGAAATTAAATTAAATTTATTGATTCAAATTCTCTAAAAACTCGTTTAATCCATATGAATCTTTGAAATCCTTCAAGCTTGTGAAATTTCTTGAAATACCTTAAAATTCTTTGAAGTCTTTGAAATCGCTTGAAATTTTTTAATCTCTTGAAATCCTTTGGAATTTCTTAAAATCCCAGGAAATGTTTGGAAATCTTTAAAGTCCTTTAAACTCTCTCAAAATGTTTCAAAATTCCTTGAAATACGTGGAAATATTTTTCAATCTCTTGAAAATGGATTGAATCTTTTTAAATTGTTTGAAATATTTAGAAAACTCTTAAAATCCTTTTAAAAGCCTTTAAAATCCGTGAAAGTCCCTCTGTTGAATTTCTTGAAATTCCTTAAAATTTGTCGAAATCTGACGTTAAATGAATAAATCATTCGTTTGTAGTTTCTTTTTTTTCTGCATCAACTCTTTCAATATTTTAACATTCTTTATTCCTATACTGATTGCCTTATAAAGATTTTTCTAGAATCGCGAAAAAATTATAAGAAATTCATTATAGGAATATTTTTTTAGTAGTGGGATATTACAAGGCATTGTAAAAGATTACAAATGATTGCAAAGGATTGTATGGCATTGCATGATATTGCATAAGATCTCGATCTCGATATCGAAACCGATAAGCTTGAAAAATGTTGAATGATTTAGCGAATAGTAGTAATTTCAAAATTTATGAACAAGCTTCAAAAACTCAAAATACTAATCTAATTATAGCTATATGAAGTCATGAATAACATTATTACAATATTTTATTGTAAAATTACTAAACTTTATGCACGTACTATCACTTTGATACATGGATTTCCTATAAGATTGATTGGTTAAAAATATTACGTAACAGTATCGATTTACTCCCTCCTCTCTGAAACAAATCGTCATATTTTCTTGCCCCCCCCCCCCCCCAACTGTTACATAATTTATAGATGGCTCCCAACTTTAATACATAAAAGAGTATGTATTAAGAATTAAGGTATTATAAACGTAAAGACATTTTCTTAACCAAAAAAAATATATATATATATTGCTCTGGTTAAGGACCCCCAGGGCTCTAAATTCGCATTTGTCCAAAGCCTCAAAGTGTGGATACTAAACGGTCGGAAATACCTCGATGCACCCTCTCACTTCCCTTAATCGAGGCTAATGGGTGTCTATACTGCGATAGAATGTACAGAGCATGGGGGTGGTTTTGAAGCAGATCCGCGATAGGGGCATGGGAAATGTACGGAAGTAGCAGTTTACCACCACTGCACTGGTCATTGGACCCGCAACGAGGGTGGCATATGTTTTATATGGGGGTTCATTTTGTCCTCATTAACGTATGTTGGCCACGTGTCGAATCATTGCAGCCCTTTAACCCTACTCGATCTGGGAAATGATTTTCCCTCCTCCACTTGAAAGTCACCCCCTGCTGCGGGTTTGCATCCGTTCCGCGTGTGAATGCATTTTTATGCTCTAATGCTATAACATTACATAGTACATATCTACAGTGCAGCGGTGGCTTTTAATTAGTCACGTTTTTCATTACCTAGATAAATTTTAGAATTCAATTTTTTAAATTAAAATTTTTTTCGTCTGCAAGCTTGGAAATTTACTGATATATAGCTTTTCATTTTGAGTTTCATTACTTCCTATGGTGAAAATTTAATAACCGTAGGAGTTTCGAAATTAATTAAAGGTTTGTTGATTTGCAATAGAGTACCTCAATTGATGCCTTAGTTAAGCATGATTCTGGAAGTGGGTTCAGTTATATAAATAAATAAATAAGAATTACAGTAAATGCCAGTTGCTTAATTTGATCCCGAAATTGGATCAAAATGATAAGCAACGCTTTTATACAGATTTCGGATTGTTTATTTAATCATCAAGTTGCATATCAGAATGATCCGATTCTCAAAATCAATTGAAAATTAGAAATTTTTTTTCGAACCATCAATTAAAATTCTTTTTAAACATTCCTTGTTGGTCCTAGAAAGTTGTAAAACTTCCAGAAATGGAAATCGGAATCAGCTAAAACTACAAAAACACTTTGGTCGAAATATTAACCATTAAATATTTCGTTTAAAATTCATCTCTTTTGGTTGAAAATTCAACTTCTTGGTTAAAAGTTGAACTCTTTCGTTAAAAATAAATTTGTTTTTTTGAAAATTCATCATTTTAGCTGAATATCAATTTTTTTCTTGTTTAAAATGAAACTATTTTGTTAAAAAACCCGTTTTTTCAACTGAAAATTTAACTGTTCCATTTTTGGTCGGAAATGTATCTTTTTCGGTAAAAATTCAACTATGTGTCAAAAAATGTCGCGTTTAGAGACGAAAATTAAACTATTTTGTTAAAAATTCATAATTCTTGTTGAAAATTCGTCTTTTTAGGTAGAAAATTCATCTTCTTGATTGAAAGTACATTTTTCTGGTTGAAAATTTAACTGCTTGTTTGAAAGTTGAACTCCTTTGTTAAAAATAATTTTTTTTTAGAGAAAGTCATTTTATTTGAAAATTAATCTCTTTGGTTGGAAATTTAACTATTTTGTTGAAAATTCGTTTCTTTTTTATTGAAAATTAGTTTTTCAACTGAAAATTTTACTGTCCTAGTTGAAGATTCATCATCTTAGTTGAAAATTCCTCTCTTAAGTTGAAAATTGATCTTTGTTAATTGAAAATTCAACTACTTGTTAAAAATTCAACGTTTTCTGAAAAGCATTTTCTGTTAGTCCTAAAAAGTTGTCAATCTTCAAGAAGTGGAAGTCGGAACTTGATAAATCTAAAGAAACAATTTTAGAAAGAAAAAAAAAACAGTTTTCAGTGCTATAGAAATTTAAAGCTCAATATACAAAAGCGTTAATTTTTCTCCCACCCTGCAATTCAAAATTTTCTAAAACATTCCTTATTCTAGAAATATTATGTCGGTCATGACTAACCTACAATTTTCAAAATAAATGATAATAACTGCCACTCGACAGATATGAATGAACTTGTGTGAAAATTAATTTTTGATACGCAAAAGTGGATTATTTTGATCGGAAGTGGTTAATCAGAATGATATGCAACGGTTTGATATCCCGAGATTAACTATGATCGTTTAGTTATTGTTCTGTTTGAAAAAGCTGTATAAATTATTTTAGTGTGAGAAAAAAATCACTGACTTAAATCACTGTTTTATGATTTTATCTTCCGAGTCTGATTTATTCCGGGTAGGTTTTTATTTCATTCAATCTTTTTCATTATATTCATAAATCTACCCAATAATCGAAAGTAATGTCAGTCAAACTCACCTAGGGAATTCCGTATCATGGGAAAACCCAAGTATAGAATAGAGAGAGGAAGTATAAACCGGATATGACTCTGTGACGCTATGAATAATGCAACAAATTTCAAATTCGCCTTTGTATGCGTGTCATTTATATTCACGGACTGATAACACTCACGAAACAGGGAATTTTGACATCAGTCGAGAAATCAAAAAGATTTAAATGAGGTTGGTTCAGGAAGAGACTTTACATATTTATTATTTCTCTATTTTCAAAGGAATCGTTTGTAGGTGAAAATTGAAATAAAAGATCAACGACAAGTTATCGCTGATTAATTTTTCAGAAAGATTCTTCTTCAAATTTATGATATTATTCAATATATTATGCAAAAATTATTTCAAATTACTTAATTATTAAAAGGAAAATATCAACTATTTTGCTAGAATTGTAAGAGTTTGACGGTTTAATGGCTATATTAAATATCTATATTTTCAAAAATAATTTTAATACATGAATCCTTGATAATTTGGGGTGAACTTAGATTTATGTAATAATAAAATCTATCCAGTCACTCAAAATGTCATTTGATACTACATGATTTGATACCTCTTAGCAATTTTTATCATATTTAAAATTTCTATAATTTCGATTTAAAAATCTTGAAACTAAAGTTTATTTTTTATTTTTTTATTAATTTAATTTTTATAGTCGCATCAACCGCCAGGACAATTAGCGACTGTAGGGTATTTATAGGGTAACATTAGACAATCACGATACCATCTGAGCCACGATGACTTCCTTGAACCTAAGTTATTTTTTTCAGAATTATTAAATTTTTAGGGCATTAAATTTGAACTTGATCATTTTTTAGGGTTTCCAGCTTTTAAATTTCACTATAAAAATAAGCATTCGGTAGGATTTGTGCAGATACTATCGTCTTCAACGATTTAGGACTCTTTTATTATCAATTTCAAAAATATAGCCCCTAAGACTTAAAAAATCCTTTGAATCTTGGAAATCCTATTAAAATTCCTTCGATCATATAACATTCCTTTGAATACCCTTTGAAATATTATAAAATCACTTCAAATCCTCACAATGCGTTGAAGTTCAATAAAATCCCTTGAAAAATACGTGAAATTCCATGAAATTTAATTAGTCATAGCACTCTATGTGTATACAATTTTCCGACCCTGCCCCCTCCAGGTCACTTCTCTGGATACGCGTCTGTATACATTTTTTGTTAAAACTAACAAAAATGCACCAAACAAGATTTAAAATCAAGTTTAACATTTGTGAAAAAGGAAACTATCGCTAATCCTAAAATTTGTTATTCCGCTTAGCCCCAATTTCAAAGAATAAAATACCGCTGCGAAGTACTGTGGATGCATTTACTATAGGTATATTTATTCACTATGGGTGTATTTATGTTGGCTCATTTTATCAGCATATTGCTTTCTCATAGGTATCGAATAAATTTTCTTTCTCATAGAGGGAGGTTTTTCTCTAGCAAAAGAAAAAAATGGATGCCGGCGATACCGTAAATCCTAATATTTTCAGAAAATCAGAGAGCCCATCAACATGTCAATTGTCAGTCGATGTGTTTTGTTTTAATGAACAACTTTTCAACTTATGGTAGTGTTATATTCCAAATTAAAAAAAAAAAGGTTTCCTTCACATAAAAAATGTAACCTTTTTTAACATTTTATGTAGCTATTGATTGATCAAGACTGGTAATCGAAACTTCGTCAATTTATGAATCCACGTATCTCGAAGACGCGAACAATTACATTAAATAAAATACCCCAATTAAAACAAAATTCTTGAAAACAAAGTGATTAATTCTGTTAAGAAATTCAAAAACGATATTGGTACTTTGTAGGTTATATGGTAGGTCGCCATAGGTTCTTCAATTGGGAAATCGAAGCGTCTCAAAGATGCGAACAAATAGATCAGATATCGCATTGTTTTATATAGAATTTAAAGAAAGTTTTTCTCATATATACAGAATAAACTTTTTTTTCTGAAACTTTATAAATCGGTACTGGTGAGTCCTAAAAGGTTTAAAAATATGTAGGTCGATTGGTGCGTCTCGAAAACGCAAACATAAACTTAGGTAATTTTTTTTATATATCTAAACTAAAAAAGAACACTTCTAGATGGCCGATCTGGCTCAAAATCCTATCAGACCTGGATATCAGTTGGAGCTACAATTCTTTAAAATTTAATGATCTTAGTTCTTCTCTGCTCTCACCCTCCAGTTTTGTTCGAATGCCCAAAAAAAAAATCTTCTTCAAATTTGAGCAAAATTGGTTAATATTTAGGGGTGGCGCGAAGACCATGAAGGTTCCCATTGATTTAACATGGCAAAAAGTCAGCTTTTTGTAAATCTTATATATGAACGCGATAATATGTTACAAATAATTCCGTGTTTCAGTATATTGTTCAGAATTCGTCAGAGAATAAGAATCAATCATAAATTTTGAGGTTGAATAATTTTAAACAACCCTTATGGGTCCCCAAAGAAAACCCCATAAGTGACAAATTTGAATTTTACGTAATATTGCGGTTCATTGACGCTTTTCAAAAGTTTTTAAAAATTAAATAATCATTAATCGGTAAATTCAAAATACCCAGTCATTTGCTAACTAATACTCAATTGTGTAACAATTTTAATTTGTTTAAATATTTGTTTTTTTCAGTTAACTCGCGAAATGAACGTATTTTCTAATAAAATAATTTGTTCAAATAATTTCACAATTATTTAAATAATACGCATTTGTTCAAGTATATATTTTACCTAAAAAAAAGCAGGAGAAACATTTTATCTCCCTAAATTTTCGACAAATTTTAATATTTTTAAATACTAATTGGTTTATTATGAATACTCCTAGATTTTTAAACAATTTTAAATTGATTAAATAATTTTTTTGTTTACATATTTTATTTTCGCTATTTTTCGAAAGATTGAAATATTTTTCTGTTTTACTTTGCTTTTTAAGAATACTCTTAAATGTTTAAACAAATAAAAATTGTTGAAACAATTGTGTATTAGTTAACAAATGACAGGGCATTTTGGAATTACCGATTATTGATTATTTAATTTTGAAAAACTTTTAAAAAGCGTCATATTTAGCCTAAGACAGATCACAGAAAAAAGCTTGAGAGTAGGAAAGAAAGTTTTCTGTGCATTTATTGACCTAGAAAAAGCATTTGACACGGTAAATAGAAGTAAACTTTGGGAAGTTCTTAAAGAATACGGAGTAAATGGAGGGCTCCTGCAAGCAATAAAAACAATATATACAGGTAGTAAAGCGAGCGTAAGGGTAAACGGGAAACTGAGTGACTGGTTCGATATTACGCAAGGCGTGAAACAAGGATGCGTTATGTCCTCGTGGCTATTTATCATATTCATGGATAAGTGTCTAAGAACTGCACTCTTCGACGAAGAAGGTGTAGATCTCCAAACAGTTAAGGTACGTGGGTTAGCTTTCGCAGATGACAAGATTGTTATGGCAGAATCAGTCGAGGACTTGCAAAGAATGTTGAATAAACTTCATACAAGCATGAAGGACATGGGACTCAAAATTAACGTAAATAAAACAAAAATCATGGTGTTTGAGGGAAAGAGTGAGAAAACAATGTGCAACATTGTCCTAAATGATGAGAGATTAGAACAAGTTGACAAGTACGTATATCTAGGTAGTCTATTCACTAGCGACGGAAAAATAGATGGGGAGTTAGATAGGCGCATAAATAAGGGTAAACAGGTTATCGGTAGAGCAGGGTCCATCCTAACAAATAAAAACATATCAAAAAAAGCTAAAATGGCCATACACAATTCTATATTCGTACCGACTGTACTATACGGTAGCGAGACATGGACCTGTCAAGAAAAGGACAGGAGTAAAATTAACGCGATCGGCATGAAACCTCTGCGCATAATATGCGGGAAAACACTAATGGACAAAGTCCGAAACGAGACAATCCTCAAAGAATGTGGTGCAAAAGAGACAATAGTTGACACATGGGAAAGAAATCAGTTAAGATGGTTCGGACATCTTGAAAGAATGAAAGATGAACGACTGACCAAACAAGTGTATAAAGGTAAAGTAAATGGCAGAATGCCCAGAGGTAGACCGCCAAAAGAATGGTTAGAATCTGTAAATGAGACATTAATCCGTAGAGACATAAGAAGCCATAGGAACACAAGAGCTTGCATGAAAAAATGCATGGACGTGAAGGAAGCTAGAGTAGTATGCCAGGACAGAAAAGTGTGGCGACAAATAGTTTGTAAACAGAGTGACAGTAGAATGAATGACGCCTGAAACAAAGATCTTGGATACTAATGGGCCCAAGTGGAGAACCATACATAACAATTTTGTGAGGCTCTTCACTTGGGGTGATCGCTAGAGAGATTGATCAGCAACCTGGGTCGGAGCAGTGTTGCGGAGTAAACGTGTCATTCAAATAAATAACACGAGAATTCCAGATCAATCTAAAATATATATACCTAACACTTATATACCTATCCACCTCATACCTATATTCCTACCTACCTTATACCTATATACCCATATACACACTACTATTCTCCAACCGAGCAAGTCACGCCTACCCCGAAAGGGAAATGGCTTAATGGTATAATAATAATAATAATAATAATGAACCGCAATATTACGTAAAATTCAAATTTGTCACTTATGGGGTTTTCTTTGGGGACCCATAAGAGTGTCTTAAAATTATTCAACCTCAAAATTTATGATTGATTCCTATTCTCTGATTAACCGATTTTGCTCAAATTTGAATAAGATTTTTTTTTGGCATTTGAAGAAAACTGGGGGGTGAGAGGAGAGAAATTCGAAGAAAAAAAATCCACCAAGTATAAATAAGAACCACCCTAATACACACACGAACATTTTTTGAAAATTGTATTTTCACGCTCCTGGGGTCGAATTATATCGGAATATATCAAAAAAGTAGATTTGAAAATTCAAGTTATTACAAACCTCCCTCTATGAGGAAGCAATTTAATTAATTTGAAATAAATTCCTTTCAGCACCCTGATTATATAAAAAATATCTTATAAATATGAATATTTAATTATATAAAATTATAAGTTAAGAAATGAACTGAAAGTAGGAGGGGAACGATTTAGAGAAAGAGGGTGAATTTGGCCTTGCAAAGAAAGAAGGGTGCAATGCGAGAAGTTTTCGAGGGTATTATAACGCGGGCGATCTTATGTCGGCTCTCACCTGGCATCAAGTTCAAACTCGGATCGAATTTAATATGGGAAGAGGTGGGAAGCTAAATCAGAAACCGTTATTACAATTCTTTGTGTAATTCACTTCAATAATACATATTTTATATGCCATTTATTAAAATATTAAATTTTTTGAATAAACTGCTCTTGCTTTTGATGCAAATATAATAAAACACTTATTAATAAATTAATATATTTGTTTAATTATATATTTTGTATAAACACTTCATTTTAAATTATGAAAATCCAATGTTTGAATATACTAGTGACCAAATCTATTTCAAATTAAACAGGCAGATAGACTTAATATCGTAGAACAAAAAAGTTGTTTTCTATAGAAAATTAAGCTCACGAATGTTTTCGATTTAAGAAAAAAAAATTTCTGCAACATTATGAGTGTTTAAAGTTTGAAGTTTGTTTTTCACAAAAATACAAAATTGTTCTTTAAATCTCTTCAACTTTTGACATAATGGAGATATTAAACTTCTCTTCCATATATAACGTGAGGCTTTTTCGGACGATTTTTGACCCTCCCTCCTCCTCCCCTCTTGTAATAGAGCACTTATTTCAAATTTAAAAAAAAATTTATATAAATCTTTTCCTGTTTCTTTTAAAGAAACTTTACCATTTTTAATGATACTAGTATGAATTGTTTTATTATCTTGAAGTGGCCTAAGAACTAAGTTAAATCATGTTTTTACGTTCAAAAATCTGATAGCGTGTTTCTTCCGTTCGAACAGAACTAATTTTATGAAAAATACTATGAAATTTTTTTAATACTAGTATCCCATTAACCACATACAAGAAAAAAAACATAATTTTTGTTGGTATTTTAACAAGTTTCAACTTTATAAAAAATTATTTTTTTTTTAAATATGGTTTATATCATTATTTGATACCGAAAAATTTTCACATAAAAAATTCGTTATAATTTTTGAGCCCATAGAAAGAAATTACTTTTTAAAAGTTTAAAAATATTTAACGCCTCTGTATTAGCCAAAAGCGTTAAGTAATATATGGACAACCCCTAAGTTCTGGTAAGATATACCATGTTCTTTTAAAATGCCTCAAAAGTTATAAAAAGTTTTAAAATTAACAAAATTGTATCAATTTTTTGAAGAGATAAAAAGTGTATCCTTACAAAAAACACAACTTTGCAGGCCAAATTATATTTGTGACCACAAGACATTTTGTCGAACAATTTGGCCTATCAGAAAATGTTCTGTAAAAAATACCACTTACTCTTTTATGATATGTTGCAAAAAATACAAAGAATTAATTTTTCCGACAAAAATTCTCGAGATCACAAAAATGCTTTAGCCCCCATAAAAATTACATAATCTGATCTTCATACAAGCACGAATTGAAAAAAAGGTGGGAGAAAATAAAAAATTGGGGGTTTCTATTAAATTCGCATTTTCATGTTCTTAAAAATTCCGTTAGAAAGTAAAGTTCTATTTTTCTCGCAAACGATGCAAGATAGCATGAAAAAGTAAGAAGATCTCTTCCTCATAGAAGTACAAATTTCCAGAGTTGAAAATTCGTCTTCTTGCCTCAAAAAGATGCCTAGAAGGCCTCGGAAAATGTTGGATCCTGGTAGTATAAAGAAGACGGATAAATAATAAAGAAATGAGAGAGAGGTGGTTTGGATGTCTCTTTCTTTTTTTCTCCCTCTTTTTTCAATTATCATATATCTGTCTCTAATGAGCAGTTTTACAATGTTATTTGAAAACATATTTCTATTATTTTAACTCTTTTTGTGCAATTGTTTTGCACAAATTGACTCTCTGGAGTATATGTTTTTTAAAAACAGTTTTTTTAAAGAACATACTTCTTTTGAAGCCTTTTTGGGGGCCATCCATATACCACGTGGACAATTGTTCACCACTTTTTGACCCCCCCCCCCCCTCTCTGTCCACGTGGACATATTTTATGAAAATATAGTTAATATTGGTCTTCAGAAGCAAGGAGGCCAAAAGGAGCGATAATAAAATTATCTTTATAATTTGTGGGTTACAATTTTTTATACGCATGTGTAGCATTTTTTGACAAAAAAAATACACTGAAAAAAAATCGGCAAGATCGAGGTATCGAAATTGAAATTACAGAAAATTTTCAAAATTTGGAATTTGGTATTTCTTAGAATTTTTTCTTCTGTATTTCTATGCTAAAAAGGCCCACATATGTGCAGAAAAAATTTTAAACCACAATTTATAAAGATAATTTCAAATAATACCAAAATCAGAATTTAAAAAATTCGCTGTATTTTTACTTTCGATTTATATGCTGAAAACCCCTACATATGATCAGAAGTATTTTATACCGCAAGTTACAAAGATATTTTCATTAAACACCATAATCAAAATTTAAAAAATTCTTCACGAATTCATAAAGTTGTTCAGAATTTTTTTCGGAAAAAGGGATAAATTAAATAGGAATTATCTCTTAGAAAAAAATTCATTAAAATACGCAAAAAATTGGAAAGACTTTTTTGACCTTCAGATATGTAAAGAAATGAAAACTGAAGAAAATTTAAAAACTCAGAAAAACATAAATTTTTAAACTTTTTTCAGCGTGGGTAACCAAGCTGCATAGCTATCGATTCCAAATTAATTATTTACTTTTTTAGGATCATAATATGCTAATTTTTCGCATTTTAGTGATTGTAATATTTAGCTGGGTAAACTGTGGTTTAACCACACAACCACGTGGTATATGGATGGCCCGTTGTGCAATTTTGTTGCACAATTTATTTTTTTGATGTTTATGT
The DNA here is from genome assembly GCA_932195095.1 of Andricus curvator. NCBI lineage: Eukaryota > Metazoa > Arthropoda > Insecta > Hymenoptera > Cynipidae > Andricus > Andricus curvator. The sequence goes on from CAKNYM010052389.1 coordinate 21,334, forward strand.
TTGTTTAAAAAATGTACTTTCAAGTAGATAGCCATAGACCCTGTGTCGTTGTCCAGCGTTCGGTTATTTTACCGTTCTCAAAAGTTCGATTTTTGGTAAGCCAAAAGAATGAACTTTTTTGTTGAAAATTCAACTGCTTTGTAGATAATTTGCTGTTTTGACTGAAAAATTCAATAATTTGGTTGGATTTTTTTCTCTCTTTGACTGAAAAATCTGTCTTGTTTTAAAATTCATCCTTTTAAGTTAGAAATTCATGTATTTTTAGAAATATTTGTCTTTTTTTGGTGGAAAAATTATCTTTTCATTTAGAATTCATCTGTTTTGGTTACAAAATTTATTATAATTTTTAAAATTTAATTATTATATTAAAATTTGACAATTTTTCTTGAAAATTCATCCTTTTTGGTTGAAAACTTAATTTTTTTTTTTTGAAAATTCAACAACTTTCGTAGAAAGTAACTCTTTCTAGTTGAAAATTCAACTGTTTTGTTGACATTCCAACTATTTGGTTAAAAATTAACTTTCTTCTTAAAAATTCATATTTGCGGGTTGAAAATTCAACTGCTTCGTAGAAAATTCGCCTTTTTATCTTAAAAATTCAACAATTTGGTCATCACTTTTTTTCTCTTTTGACTGAAGTATATTTCTTGGTTGAAAATTCAACTCTTTGATGACAATTCATCTCTTTTGGTGAAAAATTTCATTATTTTTGGTTAAAAATTAAAAAATTTAATTCAAAATGTTTGGTTGATTATAATTAACCTTTTTTAATTTAAAATTAAAATCTTTTTGGGTTCAATTATCAACTATTACATTTTTCGATAAAAAAACATCTTTTTTGGTTGAAAATTCAATAATTTTGTTGAAGTTTGAACTCGTAGCTTCGTTAAAAATGCATTTAGCTTTTGACTGAAAGTTCATTGTTTTAGCTGAAAATTCATCTTTTTGGCAGAAAATTTGAATTATTTTGTTGAAAATTTGTCTTTTTAATTAACAATTTCACAATAACACATTTTCGTTGAAAATTGATATTTTTTGGGTGAATATTCAACGGTTTTCAAAAAGTGTCTCATTTCCAGATGAAAATTTAACTATTTGTTTACAAATTTCTGTGTTTTGTTGAAAATTCGCCGTTTTTGGTAGAAAAGGAATCTTCTTTGTTGAAACTTCATCTTTTTGGTTGAAAATTGAATTACTTGGTTCAAAGTTGAACTGCTTTGTTAAAAATTCATTGTTTTTTTTTTTGGTTAAAGAATTATCATTTTATTTGAAAATTAATCTCGTTGGTTGGAAATGTAACTATTTTCTTAAAAATTCGTTTTTTATGTTCAAAATTAATTTGATTTAACTGAAAACTTAACTATTCTAGTTTGAAATTCATAAATTTGTCGAAAATTAATATTTTTGGTTTAAAATGGACCTTTTTCATCTGAAGATTCAACAACAAAAAGTGTATCATTTTTAGGTCAAAATCCAACTATTTGATTGAAAATTCGTCTTTTCTGGTAGAAAATTGATCTTCTTGGTTGAAGGTTCATCTTTTTGGTCCAACATTAAACTACTTGGCTGAAGGTTGAACTTCTTTGTTAAAAATCTTGGGAAGGAAATTTTAATATATCAATTACCGTCTCCGTCCCATAACATACAAAAATTGATATTTCTTAAACATACCTAGGCTTTATTAAAAACAAATAAAAAGTCGAATTATTTTTATCATTATACTCTGTAATGCCCAGCAAGCGAAGATTTCCCTATGATCCGGACACAAGAAAAAAAATTCACATACGTTTATTTTGATCCATAATTACCCCATCGGGAGTGTAAATATGGATCAAACTATTATTAATAACTTCTAAGGAGAATATCTTTAGAAGACCCTTAAGAAAAATTATATACAATTACATCAAATATACAATTATATCTCAAATAAAAAATTTCGAGATTCTCGACGCGAGATCTCGAATTGTTTTATTTGAGATTCTCGATCTCGATGAAGTTTTGGGTTCATCTGAACGTGTTTCAAGAAAATCTCGAATGAGATCTCGAATTTTCTCGAAATCGTCTCGAATGCATCACTATGTATATATACGGTACAAAAAATTGAGAACATTTCCTGATTTTTGGCGAAGCTACAACCTGAAAAATTCGCTAATTTTTACCCATAATTTGGATTTTCTGAAAAACAAGCTTTAAATTTCAAATACTCATAACTTCGCATTAAATTTTTTGTTCCTTAATCGTAAGAATACAAGTCGCCTATTTTTCTCTAGGAAACAACATATTTTTTCGCTTTTTACATTATTTGTTCGAAAAAGAGAACATTTTAACTTGTATTTTATCATTATCCCAAATATTTGAAACAAATATAAAAAAACTAATATTCCAGCCTTATAATTTTTTTAAGATTTCCCTTTGTATTCCAGTACTTTCCCAGGAAAGAGGATACATTTTCAGCAATCAATCAAATATTCGATCAGAAACAGTTCTTTCAAGGCATGCACCCTTCTAAAGTCTAAAGTTTTTATGAAGGAAACGGGGTGAACCGAAAAAAAACATGAAAAACTAGAAAAATAGGGCCGGCGTTATGAAAACGACGGGTAGGATTTCAACTTACGTGGCGGTTAGCTCATTCTTCATAGGGTAACCCCACCCTTTGTTAGAAGCTGATATTTAAAGGGGAGAGGGGAGTGGCAGGTACCTGCCATGCCGATGGAGAATTATTACGGTGCTCAGGGGTGAAGAAGGGCGATAGCGGGGGTCTGAAACGGGCCAGGAGGGTCGATGCACTTGTTCCTTGGGACACTAATTTCCTACGCTTTCAGGGGCTCTCATCCAAAAAAAATTGTAAACAAAACCTCTTTTTTTTAATAGCATCATCAATCGCGCGCTACGCGCGCGTATAGTTTTTCCATTTGAAGGAAACAAATAATTTTTAATATAAAATAAAAATTGTGAATAAATAGTTAATATTTAGATTCATTTGTTTATTTGTTTCTAAGGTTATATGAATATAATTTTCCTCAAATTCCTGAGAAAATTCAAAACGCTTTTTGACAATCTCAGATATGTCAAATCAATCATTCTACAAAAAAGTTAAACAAATAACTCAATTTTCAAACAAATAGATGAATTCTCAACGAAAAAATGTAACAGTTAATATTGCAATCCAAATAGATTTTTATTTCAAATAAAAATAGTTGAAATTATTTCAAAAGACGAATTTTTTACAAAATGGTTTAATTTTTCAGTCCAAAAATATTAATTTTCAACAAAAAAGTTAATTTTCAACCAAATAGTTGAATTTTTAACTAAATACATGGATTTTCTACCAACAATATTAATTTCCTAGAAAAAAATACGCATTTTCAACTACATAAAATGATGTATCTATAATAAAAAATAAATAAACAAATTTCTAACGAAGTCGGTCAACTTTTAAATAAGTAATTGAATTTTCAACCAAAAAGATTAATTTTCTTCCAGAAAAGACGAATTTTCAACAATATTTATTTGAATCCTCAACAAAAAAGATTTTGATTGTAAACCAAACAGTTGCAATTTTAATAAAAAAGGATAACATTTCTATTAAAAAGGATTAATTTTTAAAACCAAAAACATTAATTTTCAACAAAATTGGTGAATTTTTAACCAACAAAAAATTTTTGAACGGAAAAATAATTTGTAATACAAAATAAAAATTTCAAATGACTATATTTTTTAAGTTTCTTTGTTTCTATGAAATTTTTTTTATCTATAGGATTTCACAAAATTTACGGAAAAATTTTAGTCAGTTGATTGTTAATGTTGATGATTTCTAAACTTCTAAAATTCTTAAATATCTTCAAACGGAGACGAATTATTCATAAAATTGCCTGGAAATCCTCCAGATTCATTTCTGATAATTTTGAAAATCTTTTGTAATGTTCAACAATCTTTTTAAATATTCTCTTAAAATTAATTTTCCAAAATAAAGAATCACTTCAAATATTCCCAAAAATCTTAAGATTTTTTTTATTATTCTGAAACGTTTCAAAATCTTTAAAAAATATCAAAATTTTTTTTCGAAATCTTCAAAAATCTACATTTTCTTTTAAGTTTTTTGAAATATTTTCGTGTTTTAAATTATTTTTCAACTTTTTAAAAAACTTCCAAGTACTTTTGAAATGATTTGAATTTTTCCTAAAATCATTTAACGTGGTCATAGGTTTATAAATAGAACCCATTTATCATTTTTAAACATTTGGCAAAAAATTAAGAAAATTAAGAAAAAAAATTGTTGCCTTTATTTTGATACTGTTTTTAATTTGAAATTAAAATCTTTGATGATTGAAATATCAACACTTCTCGTTGAGAATTTACCATTCTTGGTAGAAAATTCCACTTTTTGGTTGAAAATTCAACCATTTTGTTGAACATTCGTCTTTTTTGGTTAAATGTAACTGTTTTTGATTTAAAATTAAAATCTTTTTTGGTTGAAATTTTAAACAATACAATTTTTGTTGATAATGCATCTTTTTTGGTTGATAACTCAACCACGTGGTAGAAAAGTTGAACAACCTTGTTGAAAATAAATTTTTTTATTTGAAAATTCATCTCTTATTCGGTTGAAAATTTAACTGTTTTGTTCAAAATTCTTTTTTTTTGTTTGGAGTTATTTTTTTTTTTTTTTTTTTTTTTTTTTTTTTTTTTTTTTTTTTTTTTTAACTGAAAATTTAACTTTCATTTTTAGTTTAGAATTTATCTATCTCAGTTGAAAATTCAACTATTTAGTTGAAAATTTATGTATTTTTATGAAAATCTGTTGTTTTTTTATAGAAAACTAATTTTCTCGATTGAAAATTCATCTTTTTGTTTAAAAGTTAACTATGTGGTTTAAAATTCATTTTTTTAAATTTAATATTTTTACTTACAATTTTAGAAATTGAATGCGTTTTCAATTGAATTTAACATAGTAGCCACATTCATTTTATTTAAAATTAAATTAAATTTTTGAAGAATATATTAAAAAAAATTTCTATTAAAATTAAATTATATTTAATTCATTTGCTTTTAGAGCGTTTTGGCCTGTAAAGCCCTTTATCGATACAGATAAAATAGGTTTTTTTGAAATTCTTTTTGAGAGAAAAAATACAACATTAAACACGATTTTTAGTGAGACATCTTCAATGTATTTTACTATCTTAATCAATGAAATAACCAAAATTATTTATCGGTTGAAATCCTTAGTACTGATTTAATTAGTTCAATTTATACTAGTTCAGATTTAGAGAATACAATTAGTTTCATTCATCGTTGTGTTCAATATTTTTTCTCGTTGGCTATTTATAAAAATAAAAAATATAATCAAACGTGAATTGTTCATTGTAAAATAAATAATGGACCTGCAAAAAGGTATATATAAAAAGTCTATATAAAAAAAGTATATATATATATATATATATATAATATAAATATATAATAAATATATATATATATATATATGTATAATGTATATATATATAAATATTTAAAAAAAGGAAAATATAAAAAGTTGTATACCACGACTTATAATTTATTTAGTACTTACTGTTAAAAACACTGCTTGGTGGGTTTCCTGTCACCACTACGTAGCGCGTCCTCAGGTTGCGGATAGAGGAACGGCCCGTGAGGCTGAACAGCCCCTAAGGTTAGCTGCGAATACAAGAATAAGCAGTCGCGGACAGCCGATAGGAACCAGTCGTGTCTGTGGTGAATTCAGCACTGGTAGAAAATAGGTACACGACAACCATGGCTTGGGAGGACCCACCCATTCGCGTTCATACGCAGTGGGTGGGTTCTGGCAAGCCGAGGTGCAGCGTGTATCCACCTAGAAACTATACCCGAACCAAAACTAAAAATCTTGTAAGGGAAAAATCCTGCTGCCCATTGGACACTGCAGCGATGACACTGCCCGCAAGGGATGTGTGGAATGATTCGCCTGCATAGGGCCAAAGGGGTATTGATGCCAGTAGGCGCGCTGCCTTGCAGGGGGACGTTAGGGTACGAGGATGAAACTGTAATGTGTCTGACGACAAGTTGACATGGTCCTTGTCAGAGTCGGAAAGCTCCCATACTTAGACCTAGGGAGGTATGGGGGTTATCACTCCTGGGACAGTGGACTCACCTACGATCGGAATAGGATCCTAACGTGCGGATTATCTTGAAACTACCATGGCTAACTTACAAAAACAAAAAACTACAGTTAAAGATCTAAGGGTGGGAACTCTAAACGCGCGTAGTCTAAAAACTGGCCGACTTAGCGAACTCATTAAGATAGCAATTGAATACAAAACTGACTTAATAGCACTTCAAGAAACCTGCTGGTCGGGCGATTTCGCGTCAATTTCTAAGGATGACTATACTTTTCACTATGGGGGAGCTAAGGGGCAAAGACTGGGGACTGGTTTTCTTATTAATAAACGAATTTCGCAAGCACTTATCGACATGCAATTCATTAATGACCGGTTATCATACATTGTACTAAAGGGTAATTTCAGCAAACACGTATTAATCAATGTGCACTGCCCCACCGAGGACAAAGACGAAGACACTAAAGATCTTTTTTATGAAACAATCGAGCAGGTTTTTGACAAGTTCTCAACGTTTGACGCAAAAATAGTATTGGGGGACTTCAACGCGAAAATTGGAAAAGAACCAATGTATAGGCCTACAATAGGATCAGAAAGTTTGCATGACGTCAGTAATGATAATGGAACCAGAGTAATAAACTTTGCAGCTTCAAAGAACCTCGTTGTCAAAAGCACATATTTCAAGCATAAAAATATACATAAGGCCACCTGGACATCACCAGATGGTAAAACTCACAATCAGATTGATCACGTTCTAATAGACAGAAGACGTCATACAAACATTCTCGATATAAGATCGTATAGGGGAGCGGATTTAAATTCAGACCATTTTCTCGTGATAGTAAAACTAAGATCTAGGCTAGCGCTAAGTAAGAAAACAAGCCGCACAGAGCCAACAGTTCGTTTCAATATAGATAAGTTCAAAACAGCAACAGAAACATTAAATTACCAAGTTGAGATTTCTAATAGTTTCGACGCTCTCCAAGAACAGAGAGACGATAACAATAATCGCGAGGAGGACCCGGAAACCCTGTGGAGCAATACGAAAAAGGCGATAAAGGCAGCCGCGAAACTTTCGATAGGTTTTAAGAAAGTAACCAAAAGCAAACCATGGTTTGACGAAGAGTGCAAACTCTGGTTTGAGAAACGTCGGAAGGCCAGACTAAGTAGTTTACAAAATAAGTGCGATCAAACACATAAGAAATATCTCGAGATTAGCAAAAGTACAAATAGGCTCTATAGATCCAAGAAAAGGGAGTGGGAAAAGAATAAAATACTAGCAATAGAAGCGCATAATAAACAAAATAACCCGCGTGAGATGTACAGGGGAATCAATTTTATAAGGAAAGGCTTTCAAAGTAGAACGGAAGTAATGAGGGACGAAAATGGCAATCTAGTAGCCGATGCGACAGAGAGACTGAATTTATGGAAAGATTATTTCGATAAACTATTAAATGTACGTGAAGCCCCCGTTGAAGGTAATCTCGGCGAAATCCACACTGCTGATCTATTAATTAACGATCCTACTGATATAGAAATAGAAATGGCCATCAAGAAGTTGAAAAATAACAAAGCCGCGGGCATCGATGACCTACCGTCAGAACTGATAAAAAATGGAGGCCCTTGCCTCACAAGGCAAATTTGTAAATTGATACGTGCAGTTTGGAAAACAGAACGCATGCCGGAAGAATGGAATACCTCTATCATTATTCCCATCTTTAAAAAAGGCGATAAAACTAACTGTAACAACTATCGGGGAATTTCACTTGTGCCTTCGTGCTACAAGATCCTGTCTAATGTTATCCTAAGTAGACTAACTCCTTTTGCCGAGGAAATCATTGGGGATTACCAGTGTGGATTCCGCCGAAACCGATCTACAAGCGATCAAATGTTTACAATTAGACAACTGTTAGAAAAGAAATGGGAATTTAAAGAAGCAGTACATCAGCTATTTATCGATTTTAAAAAAGCTTACGACTCTATTATACGCGCGCGAATGTACTGGATCCTAGAGTTCTTGGGTGTGCCAAGAAAATTGGTTAGACTTATCGAAATTTGCTTAAGCGGCAGTAAGGGTAGAATACGCGTAAACGGTAGTTTATCTGAAGAGTTTTCGATCCGCGATGGCCTGAAACAGGGCGATGCACTTTCGTGCGTCCTTTTTAACTTAGTTTTAGAATACGTGGTTAGGCAAGTGCAGGCGAATCCGACCGGTGCTACCCTCAATGGGGTAATACAAATTCTTGGATATGCGGATGATCTCGACGTACTAGGGGATGATAAAGAAACGGTAGCTAAAAATGCAGAAATCTTGATCGCAAAAGCCAAAGAGATTGGCTTGGAAGTTAGCGAATCGAAGACAAAATATATGACCGTCGTCAGGTCCGGACAAAGTAATCAAGACGGGGATCTAATGGCCGGAAATATGAAATTCGAAAGGGTTAACGAGTTTAAATACCTCGGGTCTATTATAACTAGCGAAAATAAGATTAAAACGGAAATCAATGCGCGGCTACACGCTGGCAATAGGTGCTATTATGCAGCAAACACGCTACTAAAATCGCGATCGCTATCTAGAAACATCAAAGTAAGAATTTACAAAACGATAATAATGCCGGTCGTCATGTACGGGTGTGAAACGTGGGCGCTGACGAAAGGAGAAGAGAATAGGTTTAGAGTTTTCGAGAATAAAGTACTTAGAAAAATCTATGGTCCAAAAAGGGACGAAGAGACCGGCGAGTGGAGAAAACTGCATAATAATGAGCTGCACGCTCTCTACGGGTCAGCAAATATTAATAGAGTAATGAAAGCGCGTAAATTAAGATGGGCGGGGCATGTAGCAAGAATGGGCAATGAAAGAACAGTGGCGCAAGTTTTAAGAGGGAGACCGACTGGTAAGAGACCCCTAGGCAGACCGAGAAACAGATGGGAGAAAAATGTAAGGGATGATCTAAAAGAACTAGGACATGATTACTTAAACTGGATGGAGAATGCACAAGATAGAGATGTGTGGCGGTCTCGGGTAGATGAGGCAATGAACTTTCGAGTTCGAACTGCTAATCTATAATAATAATAATACTGTTAAAAACATCACCTAATCTTTTTCTTTGACACAGCTATTATACTTTAAATTAATTTAACTTGATGTTGAAACCGATGCCGTTACAGAATGAAATAATTCAACAATTCTAATCATAGAATACTTATATAATTTCTTCACCTGAAATTCCCTCCTAAATAAAATAAATAATACATTAGTCAATTTATTATGCATGAGTTGACTCTTGAAAATAGTAAATCATATTTCTTATTCATTTCAATCTGAATTGTATAAAAAATGGCTATTTTTTTAGTTTAAGATCGAAAAGAAATCAATTTTATCATTAATAATTTTATGCAAAATGAGCATGAAAAAGATTCACAATTAATAAACAGACCTCCAAACTACCTTTACGCATTTGAGAACCGTTATTGTAATCGAGATTGTAATGGCCTATGAGCCTGTCCTTACAAAACAAGGATGCTCTCCAAGATTTTAAACACCCCTTAGTGACCCTGTTTGCCAGCCATATGCGGTCTTAATACACATTTGGATGAAAATATATGTATTCGTTTTACTTACAATGTGGTTTGAAAATTAGTACCGCACACCTGTACCTATATCTCATCAATTTGGGGCGTCTGTCTCGGAACCTTGCTTTCATTAATTTTCGACTTCCTATTTCAATCTAAGAATAAAACACTGGACTGTAAGTATATTTAAGTCTTTCAGAATATTTTTTGTGTAAAATATTTTGATTATTTTTATTTTTATGGAGTAGGGAAAAATATTGGCTACTCTAAAGTTTTCTAATCTTTTGCGCATTTTTTGCACCACTACCAATACCGGAACTTTCAAAAAGGAAAATACATTTATACAAATAAATTTTAAGAACTATTACAATTTTTAGTTTTTTATTTGATTAAAATTGTCAAAACCTGAATACAAAATATGTTACAAAATATGTTTAAAGTGACATTTACTAAGAAAAAAAGTCATTTATTTATAGTGTTTCATAGTACCAAATGGAATTTAATTGCATTCAACGTCACGGTTGCTGGGACTAAGGTCACAATTACTGGGATAATTATTTACGAAACTAAATTCCTTTTCCTAATTTGAATTCAGGCTTTTCAAATTTTTGGAATACCCAATACTAATAATAAAAAAATATACTTTACACTGTTTATTACTTTAGATATTTAGATGAACCTCTTCCTAAATTTAAACAACTCGTTTGGGAAAATCTGTTTGAATTTCTATAATAAATTGTTTAAATTGTTTTTCGAAATATTAATAGATCGATATTCTGTTTAAAACATTTTATAAGAATTTTATTTGTGACAATTAATTTGGAAGACATACATTGAATGAGAAGATGATCGTTTTGTTGATAGATAATCCTATAGTTACGGGTGAAAATAAATATTGCTAGAGAGATTGAAATTCAAAATTAAAAAGCACAATGGTTTTGACGTTCAATTTTGTATAAAAGCAGACAGGATTAATTCAGCGCTTAATCATGTCGTCCGGTTGATAGACTTTTATGATGCATGCAGCATGCGTTAAATAATGCAGTATGTCAAACTCGTGATAAATGAAATCGCAAGCTTATCCTTATAAATAAAGCATATTGACTAACCGTCTATAACTGACAACTCTGCTAAATTTTGATTAAACATCAAAATAAAAGCCCAGAGCTCAAAAGATAGATTTCTCTCCGAGACTATCCTGTAAATATTTAATTATAAACAAGGTTATAAAATTGGAATTCTGATATTTCTTGTAATTCAATAATTGACACTACTTTAGGCCTTTTAGAAGAAACTTCGAAATTGCTAGTAGTTCATGTCCCGAAATAATATATTTTTTATTCCTCTAATATTTGGATTAAAAAACAATTTTTCTTCGATTTGTTTATTAAATGAATACAATGTGGAATTTTATGTTTAGCAATTATTATTTTTTTATTTTTTTATTTTTCCACTCAAAATTATCTTCACTAGTTCTCGACAAAGATAATTTTCAAAACTAATAATAATGCATTATTTATAAATGTTAAAATAAGTTTTTCTCGTATAGATTTTTCAATTCAAAAGCAACTATATTGATTATATTTGCATACAGTTCATAATTGGAACGGGATATTATTACATAGATCGTTATTCTTGTCTTATAAAATGTTTTGTATTTTTATTCTGAAGAATATACCATGAGGGATAATTAATTGGAACAGCAGATAATGATATGACAATTGCTCTTATTTCTAGGCTTTCCATATACATACAATGTATGCAATAATAATTATTTCCTATCCATTTCAGGACTTTTATGAGGCATTAAATCATTAGGAATCATAGGCTTATCAGGAGTAAGTAAAACACACACGAAAATCTGTCAAAATCTGTACAAATTTTCCCAGAGAGGGAATTTTTGTCTTTGAAAATTAGCACGATTATTTTTTCAGGATAAATTTTTAAATATGCTTGGGCGTATCAATTTCAATATTTAAATTTTTGGCAGATACATTTTTAGAGAATAAAATATTATTTCTTCAAAAAATATTATTGAAGGTTAATAATAATATTTAAGCTCATTAGAAAAAAGCTTCATTAAGAAAATGTTCTTCTTCAGGATTTTTGAACTCAGGTTTTTGCAATTCAAAATTGTACGAATAAATGTCTATTTTGTTATACTAACTTTTATTTTAGAACAAATATTATATTTGGAAAAAAAATTTCCAAAAATGTATATCAGAAATTCTCTGTTCCTGGTTAGCAATCTGGGTGTGTGTCTACCGGGCCAGGAAATTGAGAAAACCGGGAAATGACCTAGCGTTTTATTCAGTGACCGGAAATTTTTTCTCGAATGTACTAATATGCAAATTAAAAGTGGTTTCATGGATATCATTCTCGAAATTCTGAGTTGGAACAGGGAATTTTTTACATAGAACTCGAATTTTTGAAAAAAAAATCTGATTTAGAATTAAGAAGGTAATTTGAAACAAATCCCTGTTCCAAGACAAAATTTGTCACAATCTGAAACTTCCCTCTTACAACTTTTATATGGGCAATGTTTATGAAAAAAAGCAGTAAATATCAATTCATTTTAATTAAAAATGTTAATCTTCGGTTTGAAATTAATTGTTTACGATAAAATTTTTCGTTAATATTGAATTGAAATTCAAATTTCTTCCCAAGAGTTCCAAATGGGTGTCGTTGTCGTAGCTACCCAACAGGCGTATTACTATATTTGAGAATTATAACATAAAATTTAGTAAATAAATATCACTTTGACTTGGATGTTGGGACAGGGAATGTTAGAAATTAATTCAATTTTAACTGGATATAGGGAATTTCCTAAAGGAATTATAATTTTTAGTTCAGACGGGAAATAAATAATCAATAACATTTTTAAATCCCGTAAGAAATTATTTTTACTTTCGAAAAGGAAATATTCTGAAGAATTATAATTTTATTTTTAAACAGGTAATTTTCATCATGGAACAGGAAATTTTGACAAATAATTTTAATTCTAATTTATAAAGAGAGATTTGTCAAAAAAATTCTGTTCCAGTTCAGAATTCGTCATATTTCAAAAGTTCCTTGTTCTGAATCAGAACTTGTTTGAATTTAAAATATTCATTTTTTTGCAAATAAAAATTTTTAAGAAATTGAAACTTTCCGCTCCCAAATTTTATAAAAAGAGAGTTACTTCATTTCTGAATTATAATAGAAAATATTGTAAATAATATAATTTTGAATTGGTACAGGAAATTTTTGGACATAAAAGTAATTGTGACTTGGAACAGGGAATTTCCGTAATGAATTATAATTTAGACTTCTTTTACCAAATTCTCTGTTCCAAATCAGAAATGTAATTTTTATGACCAAAATTATCTGATGTTTCAACTCACAAATATAATTCTTTTCCAAAATTCGCTGTTCCAAATCAGAAATCTTAAAAAAAAAGTAGAAATCTTTTGAAATCTTTAAAAATTGTTTGAAATCGTGCAAATCTAATGAATTCTTTTTAATCGACCGGAAAAAAACACAAATTGACCGGGAGAGAACCGAAAAATGACCGGGAATTCGAAATCATCCGTCGGGTAGACCATGCTGTTTGGAAAACTGAATTTTGCAAATAAAAATAGGTAGAATAATATTTATAATTCTTTTCAGCTTTCTAAGTTTTATTTATAAAAGGAAACTAATTTAACAACAAAAAACAACTAAAGTAATGTTTGCACCAAAACTGTAGGTATGATGGTGTCTAAAAACAAAATTTTGTCCTTTTTCTTAATAAATGAATAATTTCTTTAATTTTATGAGAATTTGTTCTAGTTTTTCAATTTAACAATAATTAATGTTATTGAAAATGTTTTGTTTTCTTTATAAAGATATAAATTTTGCAAAAATATGAGCCTGTGTAACGAGATTTGAAGTTTTTGCCGGGTGTAAAAGCAAACGCGTGAGAAAGCGGGCAGATGCGTTTTCTACCTACGAAAATCTACGTAAGCGTAAGTCAACGTGCAAGAGGGTGTGCAAGCTGGATAAAAGCAGGGCCAGGGGTCGAATCAAGGGTGAGGGCCGCTGGGCCCAACTAACGACCATCGGACCCCTCTTTCGCCAAGAAAACTGCGTCACAAATAAGTCCAATCCAGACAAAGGCTGAAACGCGAGCTGCTCGGATTTGAGCTTTATTTTTCTTTCTTCCTTTTTTTCTTTAGCACCAATTTTGCAAAACTTTCCTGAAAAGAATATATATTTATAAATATTGCAAGAATTAAATTTAATATTATTTTTTCATTCTGTTATTATTTCCGAGATTACTTCAACATTCGAAAACAGTAAATTAATTGTTTGGGAGTCGCTAATTACAGTAAAACGGGTAATATGAAATACAACAGCGACAACATTTTGTAATCAATATTTTGTTCTAAGTGTTGAAAATATAAATATTACCGTTATGGCTTTTTGTCTCTTTGAGGCACTAATTTTCCCTAGAGATTTTCCATGCACCTGTTTATTTAAAAGGAAAAGAAGCAACACTTTTCAGTCACTCAAAATCGTTTTCTGGATCTTTAACTATATAAAAAACTAATATGACAAGGACATTTTCGGTTAATAATTAAAAATATATTTAGTTTCAACTTAAATTTCAAGTTTTTATCCCGATCAAGAGAGGGGAAGGTCGGTTGATAAAATTTACGATTGTTGTACAAAAGTTATTGCAGAATTTCTTTTTGGTGCGATTCTGCTGTAAATTATCTCGAAAGCACATTCTTTTTTTTTTAATTAAGAATTTGATTTACAATCACCACCGCAAAACGAAAAGTGTTTTTCTATTTATTTTTTGAAATGGGATGAATTTTTGTATTTGAAGCTTTTTTAAAACTTAAAATGAAACAATATTATCTACTAAAAAATAAATTGTGTAGCGAAATGTCTTGAAAATCCCGCAATCATTATATTGAATGTTGCTGAAATTGTTTTAGAGCTTGAATTAGGAATTTTGAAAACTATATTTTCCAATAAACCGGTTTATTTGGAAAATCCTAGAAAACCTTATGAAAATTGAAAAACATTTGTGCTTTTTAATACCCTTGCGCGATTAAAGTTAAACTTTATAATATTTTTTAACGACTTAGTTTCAAGATCCTGATTGAACATTCTTCAATTTTTAAGCGAAGCTTGCGATTGTATAATATTTAACGCTTCAAATTTGAATTCATTAATTTTGAAAGTTTTCAATTAGAAAGCACATAATTTTCAAAGCTTTTATAGTAAGTACACTTTAAAAGTTTACAATATTTAAAATTCTTTAATTTTTAACGGTGTAAATGACAGTGATTCTTTTTTAGCACAAATATCACATTTTTTAGTAAAATAATATATCCAATCACTTTGAATGTCATCTGATACTACATGCTACGATACTTAATAATTTTTATCATCTTTGAAATTTCTATAATTTCAATTTAAAATTATGGTTTTTAATGCGCAATTCTAAAACATTTTAATTTTTGAGGTATTAAAATAAAAAAATTTTTCTTTAAAAGCTTGACTTTGAAAATATTTGGTTTGAAATTTCCTAATTTTTGGAGGTTTTCAATTTAAAATCTCACATTGTTGTAGTTTCAAATTGAAATATTAAAAATGTTAGGACAATTTCGCTATTAAATCTTTCGAAATTGGAAAATCTCGGATTGAAAGGCTTGATAGTCAGTTTTATATTTAGTAATGATATAAAACACAAGAGCTTAGTGGGCTTAAAGAAAGCTAAAGAGGACAAAAAAGTGATGCGACAAATAGTTTATAAGAAATACATGATGAAGAGTAACAGTGGAGTGGATGAAGCCTGAAACAATAAAAACATTCGATACGAATGGGCCCGAGCGGAGAGCTTTACATGGTGACTTTGTGAAGCTCTTCACCTAGGATGATTGCTAGAGAGATCAATCAGTCATCTGGGTCGGAGAAGTGTTGTGAAACAAAAGTTTTGTTTGAATAAGTAACACGGGGATTCTAGTTTAATCTAAAAATGTATACCCCCCACTCATCCCATCTTGACAATAAATTCCTTGATCCCTGACAGTATAACGAGGCTAAAACCGGATGAGTCACGCTTACCCCGGAAGGGATTTGGCTTATTGGTATAATAATAATAGTAATCAATATTTAAATATTATAAATTGTTTGGTTTCAATTTGAGTCACTTTTAAATTTAATCATTGGCTGCCTCTAGTCGTCCCGAAAAATTGGGGGAGCTGGAAAGGAGGATGGACTAGTCGTCCCAAAATTTCGGGGCGACTAGCCAATATTATGAAAAATATTTGACGACGTTAATAATTTTAGATTTAAATATTCTAAATTTTTTTTCAATTTTAAACCTACAAAATTGTTTAGCCTTTTTAATTCTTTAAAATCGTAGAATATTAAATTGAAAGACTTGATGGTTGCACAATTTTCTATTTAAAGAATTTGTATTTAAATTATTTATTATTATTATACCATTAAGCCATTTTCCTTTCGGGGTAGGCGTGATTTGCTCGGTTGGAAAAATAGTGTGTGTGGATGGGTATATAGATATAGAGTAGACATCAATCTCGCTAGCGATCACCCCAAGTGAAGAGCCTCACAAAATTGTTATGTGTGGTTCCCCACTTGGGCCCATTAGTATCCAAGGTCTTTGTTTCAGGCGTCATTCACTCTATTGTCACTCTGTTTACAAACTATTTGTCGCCACACATTTCTGTCCTGGCATACTACTATAGCTTCCTTCACGTCCATGCATTTTTTCATGCAAGCTCTCGTGTTTCCATGGCTTCTTATGTCTCTTCGGATTAATGTCTCATTCACAGATTCTTAACTTACATACTATTATATAACTAAATAATTAAGTTATTAAATAACTTAAAATTTTAGAATTTCAGAAACTTTGCCTTTGAAACATTCAATTTAGTTTTCAACTTCAAACTGTCAAATTTTCATAGCTTTTTATTAAGAATTATTTGAATAGGATCGTTGCAAAAAGATTTTTCATTTATTTTTTTATTTCAACTTTATATATATACCTAATTATATATATATAGATAACCGTTTTGACTATATAAGGAAGTGATTCAACAACTCAAGGTAATTGTAATATTTGAAATATTACTAATTTTTTGTAATTTCCTCCGAAATAAAGTATTCAGGCCACAAAATTTCTTTCACCTAGTTTTAAACAGTAGGTAATTTATTATTTGAAAATGCAATTAATTTAAATCATGCAACGAACCTATTCAAAAGTTTTGAATTTTAAATTACTGAATTTTGAACGCTTTTAATTAGAAATAATACAATGTCAATTACTTTGAATTTCAAATAATCCTGTATTTAAAATGCTGGTCTGAAAATATTCAATTTTGAAAATTTGGAAATTTTCCCTGAAATCCTAATCTGAAATTATTCAATTTCGAGATTCTTCAATGAAAAACGAAATATCTCAATTTTGAACGCTTTCTAATTAAAAATAATACAATTTAAAATCCTTTCTAATAAAATTGTTTGATTTTGTAACTTTTAGTCTGGAATTTATCAATTTTGAGAGCTTCTGATTGAAAATTTTTTAATTTTAAGCACCTTCAATTAAAAATTTTTTCATTTCAATTACTTTTTTTTTTAGAAACAATACATGTTCAATTCCTTTTCATTCCATTCAAAATATTGCTGTTTTTCAAAATTGTATCTGAATCTGAAATGGTTTGATTAGGAAAGTTTTTAATTCAAAATCGTTCAACATATGTTTTTTTAATTGCAAGCGATTTGACTTCGAAATTTTTAATTGATGTTAAAAAAATGTGAAAAGCTCATAATATTTAAAACTTTGTTTAATAATGGATTTTTAAATATTCTATATTTTTCATGTTAGGAAATAAAAATCCGGAGTACGTAAATGAAAATTAAAAGTCGAATAAGAATAATGTACATAGATAAATAAAATGCAATTCAATTCTATGAAAATATGGCATGACTTATTTAAACAAGTCCTTAACTTCGTCCCTTTGAAATGATTCTAAATTGGGCATAAAAGATTGATCGAGTATCAAAGGAGCGATTATATGAGGATGAGCAAGGGGGTTTAGTAGTGATTTTATTTAGAAAAGCTTTTGGAAAACGGGAACAGGCGCAGGTGGTGCCAAATGATTTTCATTCAGTGCGTGGGAAACAGAGACGCAGAAATTCCGACACGCTGTGCTCTGCACTTTTACCCCTCGACCCTCCCCCTTTCTCTCATTCCCTTTGCACCCCTAAAATAGAGGCAAGCCCGAGTATACATTAAGTTTTGCATAAACACAGGGTTGGTTCATACATATACTTCGGGTCTCTTTACTTAAGAACACAACTCGGCTGAAATGCGAGCAAGCTCTGTCAAGAAGTGTAGGAGAAATTTATTTTATGCAAATTAGCGTCTCTATATTAATTCATTGTTTAAGACATTTAAAATTTCAGTTTAAGCAATGCCATAATATCTCATATATTTTGTCTATTTCCTCAACTATTTTATATTTTATTATGATAAAAAATTATATATAGTAATCTGCAATTTTGAAGAGGAAATTAAAAAAAAAACATGAACCTAAAATGGTTAAATTGTCTAACAAAATTGCACAAGAAGGTTTAAAAAGAAGAGTTTTTCTAAAAAACAGTTAAAAAAACACATGCTCAAGAAATTCAATGCGTGTAACATAATTGCACAAAAAGAGTCAAAATGAGAGAAGTATGTTTCTAATCAACAGTGTAATCGGCTTATTAGAGACAGTCATATAACATAGAAAAATACAGGGAGGAAAAATAAAAGTGACAACCAAAAGAAAACCACTCTCTCTTCTTTATTTTTGATCCGTCTTTTTTATACTACTAAAGACCAACATGTTTCGTAGCCTTTGAGGCTTCCTCATCAGGGACATTTTTAGTAGGAAACTACTATGAATTATTTCTATTGTATGCTAATATTAATTAGAAATATAGATATGGACTCGAAATTACTTAGTAAGATACTATTTACATTTTTGAATGTATGCGTTGATCTTTAATATTTCTCAAAGCTTTTATACATATTTTTAATTGTTTAAACAATCATTCCCAGAAATTTCGAGTGAAAATTCTTCCTTATAAAAATTGAATAGAACTATCAACTGCTTTGTTACAGTTCGAAGTATCTTTTTTAAATGAATTGTATTATTTTTCGAAAATAGATTAAAGGAAACTTCAATTTTAATCTATGATAAAAACTTTTCCTATTGTTGTATTTAAAATAAATGGAACCAGTGAGAAAGAGGGAAATATCCAAACCAAACCATCACACAACTCTCTCAACTAGATTATCAGTGATCAAATAAGTTGTCTCAACTTTTAGAAATCTATTGTTTTTTCTTTAAATTTATCTCGTTAAAAACATCTAAAAATTTACAAATATCTGGATGTGCTAAAATTTCTTCATAATTTATTATTAATTAATCATAAACCACCGAATTTATTATTTTATTTTTCATGTTACGTACACTGGCTATCTCTTCATAGATCCTTTCGTCAGTAGTAAATAATCTACCAAGATACTCGTATTTATCAACTTGTTCTATCCTCTCATCGTCTAAGGTGTTATTGCATACTGTTTTGTCACCCTTTCCTTCAAATACCAAACTTTTTATTTTATTCAAGTTAATTTCAAGGCCCATGTTCTTCATGGTAGTATTCAGTTTGCTCAACATCCTCTGTATGCTTCCGATTGACTCTGCCGTAGCAAGTAACAACCATATCATCTGCAAACACTATAACCCACGCACCTTCACTGTCCGAGATAAAAACCATCTTCGTCGAATAGAGTTCTTGGACAATTATCCATGGATATAATAAACAGCCAAGAGGACATTACGCATCCTTGCCTAACACCTTGCTTAATATCAAACTAGTCACTCAGTTGTCCATTTACCCTCACATTCGCTTTGCTACCTGCATATACTGCTTTTATTGCTTTTAGGAACCATATCCATTGATTCCGTACTCTTTGAGGACTTCCCAAAGTTTACTCCTATACGTATACTCTATGGTCTATACTCTATCTATCACATGCTTTTTCCAGGTCAACAAATGCACATAAAACTTCCTTGTTTACGCTTAAACTTTTTTCTGTAATCTGTCTCCAAGTACATATCTAATCTTCTGGAATTTCTTCAAAAATGTTGAGAAGAATGTTTAAAAATACATTGAAATCTTCAAAATCTATCTTAAAATCTTAAAAATATTTAGACATGCCATAAATCCTTTGAAATAATTGGAGGTACTGCATAAAATACTAAATCTTGTTAAAATTCTTTGAAATCCCTCAAAATCCTTGAAAATGATTGGATATTCAATAAAAAATATTAAGTCCTGTCAAACTCCTTGAAATACCTTAAAATCCCTTGAAATTTCGTTTTATTTGATTTATTTTCGAAGTTTTCTAGAAATTCTTCGAAATTGATCACAGCAATAATATGATATCAATATCTGTTCGCTTTGTCCTTTTTAAGACACAATTTTGAATCGATGAGATGGTATAGGAATTCATGGTGAATTCAACAATTCCCTGAATAATTCAGGGAGGATTAAAAAATATTCAGGAGAATTCCAAAGGGTTTGAAGGAGTTCAGGATAAATTAATAGGAATTCAAGGTGAATTCAAGTTCAATTCAATGGAATTTAGGTGAGTTTTTAAAAAAGGTAAAAAAATGTTCTTGCTAGTTTGTCCTGAATTCTTGGAAATTCTATTCATTTTTTTGTTTCTTCCTCAATTCTTTTGAATTCTTATAAATTCTCTCTAGCTTTGCTGAAGTCAATGGACTTATTTGGATTTTTTCAATCCGTTTGAATTCTTTTTTATTTAACTTGAATTATTTCAAATTCTTTTAAATAGTGTTTAATTCTCTCTAAATTGACTTGAATTCTTCTAAATTCACTCCTAGTTTACTAAAATTATTGTAATATTTTGGATGTTTTCAATTTTTTCACCTAATATGAATTCATTTGGAATTCACCCTTTATTCTTGTTGGTTTGTTTTGAATTCTTTTAGTCTTTTTGGAATTCTCTTCAGCCTTTTTTTATTCTCCCTGAATTCTCTCCAATGTTCTGTTTAATCGCTGCAGATCTCGCTGCAGATGCAAACCTTGTCACAATGCCGGAATAGAAATCTTCAGAACGCGCCTATTTCGCCCGATTCCTACGATGGAGTTTAGGTATACTCGCGTCTCTAGAATAGTTTTAAAATATGTTAGAAGAGGAAGCACAATGTTCATTACAAATAAAAATTTGAAGCAGTACCCCGAGGCAGACCAAGGATGGGCAGATGGAAACATATGAAATTCTTGGAAATTTGCGGAAACATTGGAGAAATGTAACATTTTCTCATCCATTGCTAAACTGCAGAAGGCTGGTACCCTCCTCAGTATGCAACACAAACCAACCAAGACTCTTTTGGTTTTAGTTATGTCCCTATACTCCCCCTCCATTGGCCGAAGTCGGGTGGGACTGACATTATAACTGGACTCTCCACCTTACGACAACTTGGCTAATTATTTTGGATATGATTTTTACTCGCAATATACACTTCTCGCATCAAGTTGGTAGTTGGGCGTATGCATTAAATAATGAATAATAAAAACAATAGAGTATCCTCTGAATGGATTGAAACTTTGGTTGGCTAAAAGTATTCATCCGGTGAAATTTCAGGAATGGAGATTGGGTATTTGGAATGTTAGAGGGGTGAAGGATCTTAAGGAAAGACAATTTTGAGAAACAATGCACTGAGGAAGCTAGGTATTTTATGTGTACCTGAAACAAAGAAAAAGGGATCGACAGAAGAGTGATAGAAAATGGGGAGTTAAAGCATGGACTCGAACTATGGTCAGGAGTAGACAGTGTATTACGTGGTAGTCAAGGAGTCGCTCTAATTATGAATGAGAGAGCTAAACTGCATGTCAAGGGGCATAAATTTGTATCTCATGATTGTTATGGATTAAAATGAAAGTGGGAATAAAACTGGGTGAAAGGAGTGAAGTAAAATAACGCTTTCTGGGATACTTTAAATAATACTATATGGATGGATTGTTATGATGGATTGGAGTCCGATGCGAGGATACTGACAGGGCGTTAAGTAATTTCGGTAATCCGAGAAGGGATGGTAACGGCGACAGATTGATAAGCTTTTAGAAAATGGCTTGTTTGTTACAAACGCTTGCTTTAGGCACAGCATAATCCACTTGTACACCTGTTGCAGAGGCGACAGCCACAGTATGATTGACTTTGTTGTTGCGAATGAGAGACTGAGAGAGCTAGTAAGAGATACAAGGGTTATGAGAGGTCGATGATGGAGAAGAAAGAGAAATAAAAATAAGGAGCAGACGTGAATCGAGCTAGAAAATTCACAGGAACTAATACACAATTAAGATATAGAGGGCGCATGTACAATTTTCCAGAACATCATTTTTAGGAGTGCAATTGAACTGTGTGGCACTGCGGTTGTAGAAAGAATGACTGGGTATGCTCATAGGATTTCTATGTGATTTCACCAAAATTTAGTTTAGGAAGTATTTTGAAATATTTCAAGGGATTTGTAATGATTTCAAGTGATTTAAATATATTTCAAGAGATTGCGGAGAATTTTAAGGGATTGTAAACAAATTTAAGAGATTACAATGAATTTAAAAAGATTTGAAAAGATTTTAAGCGATTTCAAGTAATTTCTAGAAACTGTAAGGAATTTTAAAAGATTTCATAGATTTTCACCGAATATCTGTGAATTATAACCGATTGAAGAAGATTTTAAGAGATATAAGAGATTTTTAAACATTTAAAAAGTTTTCCATGGATTTCAAAAAATTTCAGGGCATATACAAAAAGGCTTTTGAAGGTTTCAAAGGATTTCAAAGAATCTTTAGGAATTGCAAAGTATTTACAAGTTTTTTTTAGCAATTTTGAAAGTATTTCAAAATATTTCAAGATATTTCACCGATTTTCTAAGGACGTCAAGTTATTTAAGAATATTTCAACGGATTTCGAATAATGTTTTAAGAGGATTCTAAGGGATTACATAGGATTTTTTATGGATTTCTACTAATTTTCGAAAGCTTCATGGGATTTAGAAGAATATTAACGATTTTATAAAAGTTTCTAATGGGTTTCAAGAATTTGTTAGGGATATTACGAAACATCTAAAAGTTTCAAGTAGTTTCAAAAAATTTTAAGTGATTCCACAAGATTTCAAGTTATTTTTAAAGATTTCGAGTTTCAACGGGATTTAAAGTGGTTTCGAAACATTTTAAGAATTTCAGAGGATTTCTAGGTATTGCAAATATTTTTAAAGTTTTTGATGGAACTTTAAGGATTTCAAGTAACTTAAACAGGCTTAAAACGTTATGAGGCATTTCGAATAATTTCAAGGTATTCAAAAAGAATGTATCGGATTTCACGGGTTCTCATTTGGTCTCAATCGATTGTCGATTTTTAAATTTTTTTTAGTTTTTCAAAGTATTTGAAATTGAAAAAAAAAAAATTGAAAAATTGAAATGAGAAAAATGCAATTTTTCCTTATTTTTCTGAAAGTTAGTTGATCTATTACATATATACATATCAGAAAATGGAGCCAAAATTTCGTATAATATTCCCTGATTATTTCGTATAATAATATAAGGATTTGATTGTGGATTTGGGTGTTTATGGGGGCTGCTCACTAAACAATGGTAACATAGTTTGTAGACAGTAGACTGTAGAGAACAAGTTACGGTTCTGTTGAAAGTCATTAACCAATTATCTCTTCCTCTGGAAATGTCCTCAAGTCGTACCCGCATGGTGGCCCCTGAGCACATGGAGTGGAATTTGTCTAATCGTTATCCTGCTCCGAGTGATTCATACCAACTCATTCTCTATCGAAAAATCAATTATTATTAAAACGCCACGTGATGCCATCATCGCTACTTGTATTTTTTGAATTATATTATTCCCTAAACGCAATCAGCTTTCAAAGAACCTATTATATTAAAGCAAGTAGCCAAGCACTGAGTTACAAAATTTTAGGTAGACAAGGGGATTAAAAGAGAATAACAGAAGCGCCTTTTCTTAGCAAGTTTTCTAGTCATTTTTGTGTTTTTAAAAGTTTTGTTTAGCTAACATTGAGAAACAGAGAAATTAATATTTAAAATACCTACTTATTCTGTTTTTGTTACCTTAGACTTTTTCATTTGTTTTAATGTTTTTTATCAGTTGAAAGCTCTTAGATGTTTGAAACCTTTTTTAAAAACAAGACAATAAAAATGAGTCTGTTTCAATATTATATTATATTTATTATATAACCCATTATAAATTGTAATATTATACATTTATCAAAATGTCATAAATTTTGCAGGGTAGCTGCGAATAAAGATTACGGCCAAATAACGAACAAATATTAAAGTAGTAATGAAAAATAAAATTTGTACTTTATTTTGCATTATTTAAACTTTTTTCGTCAAATGTTAATCGAGTGCGAAGCACGAGATACGTGATCAGAATGTGTTCGTTAAAGCCGAAGGAACTTTAACAAAAGAGAATTCACAATCACCAAATTACAGTATTCGATGCTTTGACCTTTAATTAATTTTAATAGGTCTATGTACAAATGTGGGGAAAGTACAAAGACCTAGCGCGTAGCGCGAGGTAAATACATTTTCGAGCGCGAAGCGCGAGATAAATTCATTATCGAGCGCGAGATACAACAGGTGCACACCCTAGGCGCGCCCAATCTTGCAATAAGTTTATTATAAAAGTTATGTTTAAGTTTTAATGGACTTTAGAAAATCTACTACTAGAAGCTTCTGAGTCTCAGACTCTCACATATACTTCTCAAAATTTGCAGGACGCTAAAATGTACTGGTTACTCCATTCATCCAGTATCTTATCGTATTCCTTTTTTTCTCTACAGTCTGCAGACTGTTCCCATTCCTGCTGCAAATGGCAATCCTGTTTCTTTCACCTGGAAGAAAATAGAGGCAGAGACCAGACAAAAAATTGAAGTACAGCCGTTCATGTGCAATGCTGGGCCCTTGCACCTCTTCCAACTGGTTTGTTTGCGAATATGACGCAAAACCATATAAAATCGAAGTTAGATCATGAATAGCCTTTATTATGCAAAATTGAGTGCCAAGTAGAATTCCTAACGTACAACAGACTGGACATTTCTATGGGTCTTTTCGGTTTGTAATCATGGTTTTAGATCCCATAGCAAAACACAAGAAAAAGACGAATTTTCATTTAATCTAAATTTGTATTTGTATCGCCGATTTTTCGAAAATTAATCTGTACACTTGAATCAATAGCTCATATACAAATGGTATTCAACAAAATGAAAGCTTACTTGGATTCATATTGTTTACAATTATCTTTTGGCTTAAAATTTCAAACATTCCAATCGATTTTGCTTATTAATAAAAAAAATCTTTAGAATAACATGGGGAGTTGAGATAATTTCTTACGTAAGTTTTTCTCTTACTAATTATTCTTTTTTAATATGTTAATTAAAACCTGGTTTTTCTGTTGAAATTTCTTTTCATGTCATTATACACATTAAATCATTTTTTTAATATAATACTCGTATATCCCTTTAAAACGATTAAGCTCGACGAAAATCATTTAAAAACTGTGGAAACCCCTCAACATTTTTTAAGATTCCGTGAAATGTGGTTTGAAATCCATAAAAACACTTAAAATCTTTCAATTTCCATAAAAATCCCTTATAGCCCTTTAAATATCCGTGAACATCCCTTAAAATCTCTAAAAGTCGGTTAAAATCCTAGAAATTCTATGAAGCGTCGAAATCCCTTTAAATCTCTTAAAATTCGTTAAAATGCCTTCAAATCCTTTGAAATCTTTTTAATTCTTATGAAATCCCTTCAAATCTTAGAAATCCCATTAAAATTCCCTGACATCCTTTAAAATTTATGAAAATGAACGTGATAAAAAAATCTATCGAATTGAAATCCCGTGGCTTCTTTTTAAATCAAGTATATATATATATATATATACCATTAAACCATTTCCCTTTCAGGGTAGGCGTGACACTACCCGATTCGGGTAGTGTTTCTAGGTTGATAACTTGTAGTAAATAACTACAAGTGTGGGATCACCACACCCACGATGTGCCAACAGCACTCATGTCAGTCTTCTTGAATGGTCACCCATCCAAGTACTAACCGCGTCCAACGCTGCTTAACTTCAGTGATCTGACGAGAACTGGGTTTTTCAGCGTGGTATGGCCGTTGGCCATAAGTAATTTCATAAAACCTCTTTAAATCCCTCGAAATCCATTCAGAGCTTTCACAAGCGGCGGAAATCGTTCTTAATTCCTTAAAATTCATCAAAATCGCTGAAATTCCGTCGAAATTCTCCGGCATCTCTTGATATCTCTTGCAGAAATGAGATTCTCTCTGAAACTGTACTACGTAATATCTTCAAACTCTTGAAATCATTCATGCATTTGAAAATTGTGAAACCTTTTATCATTCTTTGAAATCGATTGAAATACCCTTTGGGTATTGAAAACTGTTGTAATCCTGTAAAATATTTTGAAATCCTTTGAAATTCCTAAAAACTTTGGAAATCTCGTTACATTCCGTAAAATTTTTGTAATTCTTTGAAATACTTTTAAAAGTTAAAATGCCTTAAAATGATAAAATCCCTCGAAATCACTGAAAATTTTTCCAATCTGTTGAAATTCCTTAAAATCTTTTGAAATCTCGTTTACCATGAAAATAATTGAAATATTGTTCATATATTGAGTAAAAAATATACAATCTTAAGAATGGGGGGACACAAAAATCTTACGAATCTTTACAATAGGAGAAGGGGGTCTAAAATATCAAAAATCATACTTACGTAATTAAAGGACGTTCTCTAAACACATATTACAAATTTGAAAATTCATTGTCATAAATCTTCGCAATTTTGAAAGAACCTTATCTGTTTGTGAATCTAGAAATCCTGAAGTGCAATTTCGGTCAGACCTTCGGAAAGAATTAAAAGTAACTGCAAAAACACCGTGTTTCTCCACCATCCAGTTTTTTTTTGTTAGTAAATCCTTTTTATGGTCCCGAGTTTCTGTTATAGTTGTTATTCTTATGCTCACACAATACCATAAACCTTCTCGTAGGCACTTAAATTTTGAACATTTTTATGATTTTTGGGACAACGTGTGTTGGGTGTGCACGTTCATTCCATTCAGTCATTTAGTGGAGATCCTTCATGTTTACAATTTTAAATGTCTGCGTGCCACAAGGACAGGACATTTTTATAGAGGGTTATAAAAAAAGAATGTATGCACCCTGATATAAATCATGTATCTCGTACAGTCCTAAGGATCTCATGTCAGATATAACCGTTACGATATGTAGATTTTTTCACTGTTGCAGATATTTGTAAGTGAAAACAATGAAAAGCGAGATGAAAAGCAAATTTCATAAAACTTCTCTAAGAGAAAAGCCTATGATCTAAAATTTGATTTTCTTATAAACGATTCAGCATAATCGATTTTGGTACTTTATACCACTTTCAAACTTCTTTTTCGCGGATTTGAATTTTTTTAATAATTATTGTATTGTTTCATGGAAATTTAACAAATGTGATTTCCAGAACTACTTATACTTTTTTGAGTAAAGCCAGGATCCATAAAAACAGCAAAAACAGGATTCGGTATTTTGAAATCAAAATCGCTGTTGGCAATTACTGCTTAAAAGGGAAACGCCCACTTAACCCCTTTTTCATACTGCATTCCTGAATAATATACAAACGGTCTTTCATTCAAAATACAATTTTTTTTCAAAAGATATTAAAATAAATTCCTATCTGAGAACAGAAGATTTTTTTACACCAAACTTGAAAAATGTACATTTAAAAAAATTCCTTAAAGATGTTAAATTTTTTTCAATTACGATTTACCTCGCGATTTACATATACAAAGCAATTTGTATAGTTTCTAAAAGAGGACACATTCAAGTATCCAAAAACAAAATATAAAGAAATAATTTGGGAATGGAGTACCATCAGCAAATAGTTTTTGATATTATTATTATTATCATGCCATTCGATCAAATCTATTTCAAATACACAGTAATTTTCTAAATATAAATAATTGAAAAGCAAAAAGTCAATCACTAATTCAGTCATTTCTCATTCCTACTGATATCTACATCTTGAATTTTTTCAAATAATTTTTTTTCACCATTTACATTAGCAAACTGCCTGATAAGATAAGGATAAGCAAAATTTAAAACATCATAAATCACCTTTTTTTGTCGAAAGGGCCATTTTCGTTTACGACACCCTTGTAATTTTCCCATTCTTTATCTTATCAACCTGTTAGGGGAAATCGGTTCTTTTGTAGTTTTAAACGAATCCATGATCCTTTTAAAATATATATAAAAAAAAGTCTGAAATGTCGGGGAAATGTCGGATAAGTTATGTAAAAAGAGATTAGGGAAACGCCCATTTAACCGAAGGTATTTCTTATTTATTACAGAATGACCCTCAAGGACCCTATTTAATGGGATGACAATAATGCGCCGTCAGGTGTATTTTAAAATCAAGATAAACTTTTTTCGGACAGGTCCCATAAAATCCGGGAAAGAATTATATATATATGTACTTCCCCCAACAACGAGGTACTTAGGAACTACCCATAACAAGTTTCAAACGAAGTAATTTTCTGGTTTTCGGTTAGAAACTTTCTCAAAAATTTTGTAGAAATTAATAAATTTAAAGGAGGTTTTTCGGATTTCAATCGTGTGCAAAACTATGAATCTTGCCGACGTTTCGTGAAGATCGCAGAAGAAGTGAACTTCAATGTTCACGAAACGTCGACAAGATTCGTAGTTTTGCACACGATTGAAACCCGAAAAACCTCCTTTAAATTTATTATAATAAATCATTGTGTAGGAATTGTAGATGTACGTTGTTTGCTTATAAACTTTCTGCTTTTCTTATTTGTTCTTTTTTGGCTAATACTTAGATTACTTAGAACAATATATTGAACAATACGTTTTATCCTTTTTGGAATAATTCTTAATTATTTACGCCAGTTTATTTATTTGTATTCATAACACAAAGTTATAATATTTGAAAATTTTATTTTCATAAAAATCTTGGAAACAGAATATTTCATAGTTGTAATTTCGAAAAAGAATTTTTTTAAGAGTTGACAGCTGTCGAGACTTAGAAAGAGGATCAGAACGTTTCAGTGCTTCGAAACGAAATGACAGAATAATCTTCCTTTGTTCCAACAAAGGACACAAACCTTGAGTCAGAGAAAAGGTTCCAGGCTTCTTTCCAGTTCAGAAACTCATCGATTTTTCCGCACCATAACGAGAGTTGCATCTGAAAGACTCGAGGGGTGAAAGATTGGAAAGTGGAGCAGATTTTTGGCAATTGTAAATTTCCTTAGTCAGCCTAACATAGGCACAGGGATCTCGTGGACCCAGGCCCCCCAGATAAATTGGATAATATGCTAACGGTTCCTAAGAGGAATGACTTGGCCTGTTACATGTCGTAACTTGTTTATGGTAATAACTTTCGATAAAAGAAGCATCATCCCCAAATTTATCAAATTTTTACAGCATGGCTTACAAGTGACACCCTTACTGAAGGGTTTTGTCAAAATAAGAATAAATCTGAAAATAATGAAACACCAAATAAGGAATAATGACATTTTAAAAATAAGGGGTTTCAGTTCTTCTGCAGAAATTTCTAGTCTCGCATTTGGTATTCTTTTCTTTTGAACCATTAATTATTGTTGGAGAAACGTTTTAAGTCTTATACAGTACTGTCAGGAATTGTCGGTAAGACTAGCGCGAGTACTTTTAAAAATCAATGCCTACTTTGAAACTATATTACTCCTGAAAAAAAGGAGCGAGAACCCTTTTTAAAAAACCGTTAGAAAGTTTATAAAATTCCACGTCGAACGACCCCTACTAGAGATATTTGTGACCTTTTAGAGAAAATATACGAGTACCATTTGAGAACTTTTTTAAAAACATGCAAGATTTTTGCTACAACTTTCGTAGGTCATGCCACGAGTTCAAATCAAGGTACAAAATTCAAGAAATTCTTGCATTTTTAAAAAAAACTTCTCATGTGGTATATTCTCTTCAAAAAGTCAAAAACATTTTTATTAGGGGTTATTCGATGCGGAATTTTATAGACTTAATCACGTTTTAAAGTCAGCAGTGATTTTTATTAGTACTCCCGCTATAGTCGTATTTCCTAAAGTAGTGTACACTCATTTTTTTTTTTTTGTAATTCGGTTGTATTTTAGAGGGTGTCTCTTACTCTCTTTTAAATAGCTAGATAAGATATTTAAATGGAATTGAAAATAAGAAGTGTATTGGAAGGAAGATGGTAAAATGAAACTGGTTAATGTTGGATCGATAGGTCCTTTTTATGCAGATTTCGAAGGACAGGATGATTCGTTTTGGTTAGCCAGCACGTGTCTTGAAATAACGTACACAAACTAAGGATTGCATGAGGCTACATCTCGAACAGCATAGAGATGAAGAAAAAAAAGTTGGTCCATGAGAAATGGTTAACGGCTCCTGAGACTTGTGAAACAGGATCTGACCACTGAAGGGTACGAAGAACATTCAGAATTGTAAAACAAAACAAAAAAAGATCATAATAGGGTGCAGTGCTAGTTACTACGTCGTTAAAATGGAAATTTAGCAGTTGTGTTATTGAGCTGGAAAACTGGTTTCGGCTAGAGTTCGGTACCAAGCTACATTTTTTTTCGATTTTGGAAAAAAAACACCATGATGCAAAAAATTTGGCGATGATCTTTTTTTTACTTTGATTTAATTTTCGGCAACAATATTTCATGGAAATTAAAATAGTATATTTTTCAGAAAAAATTTAAGGGTCCCGGGGCATAAGGGCTTAAGTGCCTAATTTCGGAAATGCGTTTTATTGGCTTAAACTAATTTTGTTGACATAGCCCATGTCTCTGCAGAAGATTATAGCCTAGTGATTAGTGATTACTTATTTTTTCCTTCTCTTTTTACGATTTAATGAAGCTAAGTTATAGCTCGAAATACATTTTTTTCCAATTAAAAAATTATGCAACTCTGTGTGTCAATATTTTTGTTTTTGGGGACGCGCCGCACCATTGAGAAGGGGTTTCCTCGGAGGTGGTTGCTTCTTTTAGGATTTTCAGCTCGAAAGCAATTTATTGTTTTTTTTTAATCGAAAAATAAAAAAGTTATGCAGCTTTATCTGTGTCAGGTCCAGCGTTTTTTGGGATGCTCCGTTCTTTGAAAAGAGTTTTTTGCAGAAGGTTGTCAGTTTTTAGGCGCTCCTTTCGCGATTCGATAGAGCTAGATAATAAAAGTAATTTCTTTTTTTCAAAAGTAATTTTTTTCAATTAAATAATAAAAAGTTATGCAATTCCGTATTTGACAAGTATTTTTCTCTTAGGTGGTTCCTTTTATGGTTCGATAAGCCGGAAGTACTCTCTTGTTTTAAAACTAATTAAATCCGTTTAAGTTAGACAGTTTCTTGTTTATGTCTCCTGTAAAATTCGAATTTTGGCACTCACGCCCTTATGTCCCAGGACTCTTCAATTATTTAAACCTGAAAAATTTAAAGGTAATTTTACGTATTCCAAAAAAATTGACCATGCATTGAAGCACATTTCTTGTGCAGATTTTGGAAAAAAATATTTTGTCCAATCTGTTAAACTATTTTTTTCAGGGAGGATGATGGTAGTATGAAACTTTAGAGAAAAGATACAATAATTATACTAAAAGTCAATACTACAAGTCGAAAATATGTCAAATTTGAAGAAAAAAATCCCTTGCATTTAGTTACCGTTCAATGTATGAAGCTTCCATTTAATGATCAAACAGTTTTTAAATCCTTTGAAATTTGTTATAGATTTATAAATTATAAATAAAAAAAAATTAATTTTAAAAAAGCGTGGTTCTTAATCCATCTAATTTTTTTTGTTGGAACAACAACTAGTTCGCTAATTGAATAAAAATGACAAAAATCGATTGAAGAAGCTTGTGAAAAATAATAAAAAATCCTAAATCATTTGAGGAGACAAGAAATTGTTTTAAAATACTCCAACAAAATAAAAGAACTCCTTTAAGGATTAGAGAGTTTTCATTTCTGTTACGAAATAGGTCATAAATTAGATCTGAAAAGATATTACGAGGCAATAAAATATTTCAAATTATTTTACAATTTTGAAATGGAATCATTAAGGTAGACGTCGTGCCAAAAGTCAAGTCTGGATAAAAAAAGTTTTCTATTATTTTAACAATTTAAGTGATATTATCAGTTATGACTTCTCAAAGAAAAAACATTATTTGTACTCTTCAAATACAGTTATTTGTTTTAAAAAATTTGTCATTTAAAAAAATTGTCTTAACGATTTCAGCCATAAAAACATTACTTTCAAAATTTAAAATAATGGAGTTGTAGAGAATGTTTTTTCCGAAAAAAAATAAGTCCTCATTCTTTAAAATTAAACTTTTTTTAATTAGTAAAAAGCAATAGTAAGAAATAATTTTATTGCATAAAAATATGAAAATTAATTTTCTTTGTAAGTTTTAAATTCTTTTCTTTGAAATTAATATTTTTTCAATTTTCATACAACAGTACTAGATAAATACAATAGTACTAGGTGTAATAAATTATAGTGAGTATGTAACGTTTCAATAAGTAAGGGAAGCCTTAAAAGGTAGTGGCACTTTACTACAGTACTAATTATTTGGTAACATTAATATTGCTGAATTGAGCTAAAAAATAAGTTTTCAAATTTAATTCTCATTAAATATCTCATAAATATTTGAAATATTTGAACCCATAGCACGTGAAAAATTATAATACATTCTTAAACTTTAAATAATTGCCAATGGAGCAGGATTTAATGAACTAGTAAATAATTCACGCCATGGATACTCTAACTATTACTGATTGCAATGGCTTATTTGTACGATTTTAAAAGTCTGAAAATTTGACCATTTGGCCAGAAATCGAGTCTTCTGGCCTTCTATGCATTTCATAAATGTTATTTGTATAACTTTCTGTGAAAACTATTCCTTTACCATTATTCTAAGTTCCTAAAATTCTATTAAATTGAAGTACATCTTTAGTAAAACCCCTCAATACTAAATCACCTCCTCAAAAAGCTAACGATGATAAATCTCTATGAAATCTTTGATTGGCAACATTTATCCATCACCCAAAATATAAAGCGCGTGTCCTGCCAGCGTGTGTCTTTACATTGCATCTACCCTCTTAAAGAAGGGCTGAAGTAACCGACAAAGTAAAACGACACGTGCTTCCAGTTGAGTACACGGACACTTGGCCACGCGCGAATGGCTGAGAAGATCGTTATATACCTTAACATCTCATACTTTGCATGAAACCCATGTACATAAAAACCCACATACGTAAAAGCCCACATACACGTACCTATATATCTATCAACTAAATTGATCAACCACCATCAAAAGGAAGACTACACTACCACACTATCGTGGCACCTGGACAATATTCCCAGGCCTTTGGGATGATAGCGCTCTAGAAAAATCCGTTTCGCTGATAGAGATAAAGGAATCGGAATAGATCCGACAGAGACAGGAAGGAAGAGGAAGGTACCAGCCAAAAGAACAGGTAACGGGCAAATCCCAAAAAATCTGCCCTCCCTTCTCGCACCCCATTGGTCGAGAATCCTCCCTTCAAAGCGGCCTTCACAGCCCTATTGTACACCATTGTGCTTGATATTTTCCCAGGGCCTCCTGTTGCTCGAAGGGTCCCAGTCGAGGGTCCCTTCCGTATATAAGGGCTCAACCCCTCAACTCTAGTCACAGTTCTCCTCGATCGTCGGCGAACGTGCATCGCCAGCGCTCAGCGACCCGGCCGGCTGGCCCGGTTCGGGCCGTTTTCACTTTGGCCCGAAATTTCATCTCGACTTCGCTGATGATCGTCTGCAACAACAACAAGCACGGGAGCAACATTCGCGACGTTCTGTGATCTAACCGGAAGTGCTCCAACTTTTCTGTCGCAGATCGAGGCAAAGGCGGACACCACGTGAGAAAGCGGTGAGTTTTTCGGCTTTAAATTCGGCATAAACCCGGTTTTGGTGCTTCGATAGACTACTCAAAATTCGCACGAATCACCACCATATTTTTGCTCTAATACCTTCAACTGTGGAATTTTGTCCCGAGTGTTGTTAATTCCGTGTCTCTAAATCTGCATTTTAAACTTTTCTGAACGGGATATTCAGATATTTACCGATTTGACACGTCACCAGGCAGTTCCGTGTAGACATTTCGATCAGGTTATGAAAAATCAGATTTAATTTTACTGAAATCAGATTATCACCTGCCGATCTCGGGGAATTCCAAAATCCGTACAACTTCTGTGAATCAATAGTCGGAAATTGACAAGTCGCTTGCATTATTTAAAAAATATGGCATTTTTAAACAGGTTTCGAATCAATTTTCGCGATAGCGCCTTTTATTCTAAAAGAATATATTCTCTTATTTCCGAAGTTCATAGTCAATATTCGCCGCAGATCGGTTCGGCTTTGACAAATTTAATCCAGGATCGAAATTCCCATCACACACGAAAAAACTGAAGCTAATCTAGAACTTGTCATTTTATTTAAAAATACTCGAGACAAAAATTCCTAGTCGAAGACGCGAAATTTGAAATACAAATTGCCCATTAGGCACTACTCTATCCACGCACTAAGACCCGGTCTAAATTATCAAAATTTGTTTTTGTTTGTAAATTTGATTGAGAAAAAAATTAAATTTGGTAAAAAAAAATCGATAAAATTCAATTTTGATTCAAAATTTGAATTAGAAATTTCAAAATTCAACTCACTTTTTTTTCTTCGTATTCAAAATTTTCGCACTTTTCCCCTGCACTCTTTTATCTGTTTCATTTCCTAACAAAAAAATCCAGGAATCTGCGAAAATTCAAATTCCGATTTGGATTCCAACCTGCAAAATTCCAATGCCATTTCTTTCAAAAAATAACGTAAACTGAAATTAAATCTGGCAAATATTTTTTGCAGTTGCCTGGATTTTTTTCTAGAAAAACTTGCTTGATTGTATTCCAAAAACTAGTCTTCCGAATTTAATTAATAGTTAGGATTAAGTACCATGTTTGACGAGTAACTAAAAATAATTGCACTAGTACTTATCGTGTTCAGAAGTAATTCTTAGGTTAGTAATTAGTCAAGATTAAATTTTGAGATTTAAATTATTATTGTAGAAATAGTGTTAAAACTGCATAAAGCCTGATCGTGTTGCACGATGCACCATAAATTGTATTACCTGATTTTACATAAATCGTAGCACTCAAAATTCACAATCCAAAATTCCAAAAAACATAAATGTATTGATCAAATGATTTTCTGATAAATTCAAAATTCACGATCAATTATGCATGTTGGTTTGAGACTGAAATTAGTTGTTAGTAAAAGGTCTCCAAAATTCGGTGTTCAAATATCTTTAAATCTATTGCGAAATTTCTGATAGAATATAAAAATGTACCAATTGTTTTCATTTCCAAAAACTGTTTTTGTACACCGAAGCTTGGAGTGCCTGCAATTTAAAGTTTGGCTCTCCCATTATTTACTTTTCTTTATTTATTTTTTATTATTTTGCTACATGCTCGCAAAAATGATAACATATTGGTTTTCCGTCAAAGTCGCCACAGTGTGTCCTTTACGCCAGAAATGGGATACATACCATATGCCAATCTGACTCTTTTAATCAAAATAACTGTAACAGTCAGAATCCATTTATCTATGATAAAAAATATTGTAAAATGGAAATTATTTTAGGCACTAAAAAATCCTATTGAAAAAAAATAGAACAGAGCTTCATATAATGAAATTAATATGAAATTCCAATTCCATAGTTATTTATATTTTGGCTTTTAAATTTCAAATCTCGAATTTAAGTATTATAGTTACTTCCGCTGGATAATCGGCCCTTCAAGAGCATAACAAGTGCATTTGAAACGAGTGCGTTTATACCGGAAGTGTTCACCCCTCGACTTTTATTCTCATGAAAACCTGGTGGCAATTTATGCACCCCTCTGACTCCTTCCCCAAAACAAACCTGTCACGTTTCACGAAGCAACAAGTCGCGAATTGGATTTAATTACTCCCGAATCTTTTTTAATTTTGTGCAGATTTTTCACCCAAGATACATATACCGAGAGTCCAGATAATAGTTACCAAATTTCATATCCAAAATTGAGAAACTCTAAATTAAAGATTCTGAATACAGTCGATATGCAAAATTAGACTCATAACAATATTGACAATTTCGCCAATTCAAAACTCATTTACCAATTTGAGAAATAAGATAATGAAAGCCTGAACCACAATCTGATTTCCAAATTGAATACTAACAAATATGTAAGTTTAAAATTTAATTTACAGGACATCAAAATTCGTTTGATACAATCAAAAATGAGACTCGTACCAAAACTGACAATTTCATAGACTTAAAATTGATTTTCTGAATTCAACAATTATATTATGAAAATTAAAACCACAATCTGATTTCCAAATTGAATTTCAAAGAAGCAAGTCTGACATTTGATTTACAGAATTACTCAAATTCCAAATACAGAAATTGAATAATGCAAATCTGAACTACATTCTGATTTCCAAATTGAATTCAATAAGTGAGAAATTTAATCTGCAAAACATCAAAATTCATTCTACCGGCTCAAAATTAGATTCAGCAATAATGAAAAATTTACAGAAGTCAAAATTTATTTTATACATTTAGAAAGAAAATAATGAAAATCTGAAACACAATCTGATTTCCAAATTGAATTTCAAAGAAGCAAGTCTGAAATTTCATTTGATTTATTTACAGCATATCAAAATTATTTTTACATACTCGAAATTAGACCCATACGAACAATTCCACAGAATCAAAATTCATTTTCCAAATTTTGAAATTGAATAACACAAATCTGAACTACAATCTGATTTCCAAATTGATTTCAATAATCTAAAATTTATCTGTAGAACACCAAAATTCATTTTACCGACTAAAAATTAGACTCAGCAATACTGAAAAATTTACAGAATTAAAAATTTATTTTATACATTTAGAAAGAAAATAATGAAAATCTGAGATACAATCTGATTTCCAAATTGAATTTCAAAGAAGCAAGTCCGAAATTTCATTTGATTCATTTACACTATTTACAGAATATCAAAATTATTTTTACAAACTCGAAATTAGACTCATACGGACAATTTCATAGAATCAAAATTCATTTTCCAAATTCTGAAATTGAATAACACAAATCTGAACTACAACCTGATTTCCAAATTGATTTCAATGATCTAAAATTTATCTGGAGAACACCAAAATTCATTTTACCGACTAAAAATTAGACTCAGCAATAATGAAAAATTTACAGAAGTCAAAATTTATTTTATGCATTTAGAAAGAAAATAATGAAAATCTGAGATACAATCTGATTTCCAAATTGAATTTCAAAGAAGCAAGTCTGAAATTTCATTTGATTTATTTACAGCATATCAAAATTATTTTTATAAACTCGAAATTAGACCCATACGAACAATTCCATAGAATCAAAATTCATTTTCCAAATTCTGAAATTGAATAAC
>CAKNYM010052389.1:58709-103324 GCA_932195095.1 Andricus curvator
ACAAACTCGTAATTTGACTCATAACAATAAGGACCATTCCATAGAATTAAAATTCGTTTTCCAAATTCTGGAATTGAATAACACCAATCTGATTTCCAAATTGATTTCAATAATCTAAAATTTATCTGCAGAACACCAAAATTCATTTTACAGACTCAAAATTAGACTCTACAGTACTGCCAAATTTACAGAAATCAAAATTCATTTTATACTTACAGAAATGAAATAATAAAAATCTGAAACACAATCTGATTTCCAAATTTAATTTTAAAGATGTAAGTGTGAAACTTTATTTACAGCATATCAAAAATTATGTTTACAAACTCAAAATTAGACTCATGACAATACGGACAATTCTATAGAATCAAAATTCGTTTTCCCAATTCTGAACTTGAATTACGTAAATCTGAACCACAATCTAATTTCCAAATTGATTTTAATAATCTAAAATTTATCTGCAGAATACCAAAATTCATTGGACATGTTCAAAATTAGACTCTACAGTATTGAAAAATTTACAGAAGTCAAAATTCATTTTATACATTCAGAAATAAAATAATGAGAATCTGAAACACAATCTGATTTCCAAATTTAATTTCAAAGATATGTCAGAAATTTAATTTATAAAAAATGAAATTTCGTTTTACAGACTCAACATTCAAAGCATAACAATAGTGACAATTCCATAGATTCAAAATTCGTTTACCAAATTCTGAAATTGAATTATACAATTCTGAATTACAATCTGATTTCCAAATTGATTTCAAGAATCTAAAATTCAATCTGCAGAACATCAAAATTCATTTTACAGGCTGAAAATTAGACTCTACAATATTGAAAAATTTACGGAACTCAAAATTAATTTTGTACTTTCAGAGGTAAAATAATGAAAATCTAAACCCTAATCTGATTTCCAAATTGAATTTTTACAGACTCAATATTCGACTCATAACAATACTGAAAAATTTACAGATCTCAAAATTCTTTTTCTATGCCCAAAAATGAAATAACGAAAATTCACCCACTATTCCAAAATTAGAAGAAAAGACAAGAGTGTAAGATTTAAAGATTGAAATTCAAAATTATACTTGAAAACATAGAAATTATACACAAATTTGACTAGTTCAGGCCTACTTCCAAAAAACTTGTTTGGAGTATATAAATTTTGATATCAAAAACTATTTTCTTTGTTTTAGAAGTTAACTTTAATTCTTATAATCTTGTCATTACAATTATATAATAATAATTAAAAACTGACAGAATTTTAAAATTCATTTTACAGACTCAAAATTAGACCTAGCAAAATACTGAAAAATTTACAGAACTCAAAATTCATTTTATACATTCAGAAATATAACAATGAAAATCTAAACCTCAATATGATTTCTAAATTGAATTTTAGTTGCAAAACATGAAAATTCATTTTACAGACTGAACATTATTTTTCTAAACTCGAAAATGAAATAAGGAAAATTAATCCACCAGACAATTCCAAAATTGATAGAAAAGACAAGAGTGTAAGATTTAAAGATTGAAATGCAAAATTGTACTTTAAAACATGAAGATATACACAAATTTTACTAGTTCAGGCCTACTTCCAAAAAACTTTTTTGAAGTATACAAATTTTTATACCAAAAACAATTTCGCTCGTTTAAAAAGTTAACTCTAAATCTTATACTTTTGTCATTCAAATTAAACAATAAGGATAATAAAAAACTGACAGAATTTCCAAATCCATTTTACAGATTCAAATTAGACCTAGCAAAATACTGACAAAAATGTACAGTACTAGAAAGTCATTTTATACATTCAGAAATAAAATAATGAAAAACTGAACCACAATCTGATTTCCAAATTGAATACTAAAGATATGTCTGAAATTTAATTTACAAAACATGGAAATTCATTTACAGGCTCAAAATTCGACTCATAATAATACAGAAAAATTTACAGATTTCAAATTTTTTTTCCAAACTCAGAAATGAAATAAAGAAAACATGATCCACTATCTCATTCCAAAATAAATAAAAAAGACAAGATTGTATGATTTAATGATTTAAATGCAAAATTGTACTTGAAAGTTTGGATATTATACACAAGTTCGACTGGTTCAGGCCCACTTCCAAAAATTTTGTTGGCAGTATTAAAATTGTTATATCCAAAACGATTTAGTTCTTTTAAAAACTTTACTTTAAGTCTTATACTTTAGCTATGAAAATTGGAAAATAAGGATAATGCAAGACTGCCAGAATCTCAAAATTAATTTTCCAACATTCGAAATGCAATATTGAAAATCTGGTTACAACACTGAATAAAAAGACAGGGGTGTAAGATCTAAAGATTAAAATGCAAAACTGTACTCACATAGTTTAAAACATTATAAGCAAATTTTAATAGTTCAGGTTTATTTTTTGAACAAGGTTTTTGCAATATTCAAATGTTTATATCAAATTCCGATTTTGACTTATAAAAATTTATCTTTGAATCTTACACTTTTGTCTTGATAATTGGCAGAAATATAATTCCTTGAATTTACAGTTCAATTAAGTAACAAAAAAGCTATCGACAAAAAGTCTCCAAATTCGAAACGAAAAAATATCAAATGAGAAATATCTGCGAATAAAAACAATCCATCAACTAAAAAGAAATAGATTTCTGATGCAAAAATATGAACAAATTCAAAATTTCTCCATTCAAATAAATACTTCCGCTGACAGCATTTACTATTCAGAAATTGGCTTTGTTACGTAAAAGTGTGCTATACTTAAAATTATTTCCAAACATGAAATTAATTACATAAAAATGAAAATTACAAACATTGATTAAAACTTTACAGAACCAGATTTTCAGTTTCAAAATTAGAAAGTTCAAAATACATCTCACTCACCAAAAGTCGTTTTTTACAACTTGTTGTTTTCGTTACAGAACCCATTTTATTAAAATACTTTCAGAATCCAAAATAACAATGAAGAATGTAAAATACAAAAGGACAAATTACAAAACAATTATAAATTCTTTGGAATCTTTTGGCAACAAATTTCTGAAGAAAAACTCTACAAAAATATAATATGCTTGTCAAAGAAAAAATTTCTGCACAACTTTCTGTCAACATAACAATAAGTACAAACACCACTTTAGCAACGGAATTCTTTCCTTGGATAATTATGGAACGTTATCTCAAAATCTTTTCTCT
This sequence comes from Andricus curvator, assembly GCA_932195095.1. NCBI lineage: Eukaryota > Metazoa > Arthropoda > Insecta > Hymenoptera > Cynipidae > Andricus > Andricus curvator. The sequence goes on from CAKNYM010052389.1 coordinate 61,904, forward strand.
GTTCGTTTACCTGCTCCCACCAGGCAAAAGGGCCCACTGTGCACCTCACCGAATATAACCTGCAGATTTAACAAAAATGAGACCTGTATAAACACTCGCAGTTCTTAAAGAAAACCGAAACTCAATATGACACAAAATTTTCAACCCCGAACCGAAAAAAGACGAAATTTGGTTTAGGCCTTTTACAAAGGGAGAAAGACTTATCATTTCTATTTTTCAAAACCTAAAACTTATTTTAGTTTCGATTTACTCATTTTTGTTATTTGAATTCCCTAAAAAAATTGTAAATGTTGTTTAAAAATTCATGAAGTTTTGAAAGTTAAATATAATAGAAATGTTATTGCTCTTAATTCATTTGCTGATACTGTTAACTATTCATAAACATTTTTTGATTGATCCTAAGACATCAAAGTTCTTTGTAATAAAAATATAATTTCAAAAAATGTATTTACATACATACATATTCAATGCTACTGAGAATGATCAAAAAGTACCGAATTTGAAAAAAGGTTGTTTCCTAAATTAAAAAATGTCCACTTAGACAGTTTGCAATTAGGATTAATCAATTTAAAAAAAAGCTTCCATCAGTTCAGAAGGACAAACATCACCTCGATAGTCATTATAGCCTCGATTATAGCAAAATTCCAAATGATAAAATATAAACAGAGCTTAATTACCTATGTGATCAAATATTTATTCAAATATATTCAAATGTATTCAAAGAAAGTTCTTGAAAATGCGAAACGAATCACACATGCAAAGTCAGCAAGCTAACGATCAAAAGAGCCGGAAGTACAAAACCACGCCAACAAAAAGAACCTGACTCTCGAGCAACAAAGGCTCGAAGGCAACCGGTGACCATTCGAGACCTCGGAAATTTGAAGAAACGACAAAGGACCTTCACCCCTGGAAGTCTTTCTTCTCGAAGTTTCGGGCCCCCTGTTTTTTTCTCCCCTCTTTTTCACGTGCAAAGCCGAGTAATTCAATCATTCGCAAGCACCCTTAGTTGCATAGCAGTACAATACCAGTCTTATGTATGCCGTTTTCTTATTCTTTCCTCCCTCTTTCACTTTTTTTTTGTATTTCGTAGACTAGGTTCTCACCTTCCTGCACTCCATATGCACTTCTGTTCTTTCCCTTCTTTCCCTGTTAGTATGCTTCGTAGCTGACGCTCACACCCTTCTAGGTCTTGGCGTTCGGACAACCCACATCCAACCCATGGACGCAAGGAAGCGGAGAAACAGGGGGAGTCCTCATCATCATCCAGATGAAGAAATATGAAGCTACAGGCGCCAACGAGTGCAGCTGACTGCAAAAATCTCAAACTTCACCAGAATTCTGGAACTGTAAGTACCAAAAGTTCACTTTTTAAAACGGGGATGTCCACGGAAAGAGTAAATTCTTGAAGAAGGAGAAGAGAATCGAATCAGGGAACTCTCCGCGGACATCCCTGTTTTAAAACTAAATAATTATTTCTACCTAAGTCATTTCTTCATATTTTTAATTTATTTTACAGCAATCAAATAGAACTCAAAGGAAGACAAAAACCGTCTCCTTTTCTGGCAAACTCAAAACGAAGAAACCAAATTGAAGATGTTCTCTATCATCTTCTCTCAACACTCGCAGTAAAATTCACCTCCAAAACATGTCTATTGTCATCACTTCAAATCAACCAGCATCCATTAATGATAAAGGGGAACAATTTCAAAATCGAAACCACACCCCTCTTTCCAAATCATCACCATGGACAAGATGAAGATACAAGACATCATCAGACAAAGAAGAAAAACACTAGAGTTCCAGAAGAATCATCATGGACAAGAAAGAAAGTTCAATCTGGGAGCAAAAGCAGAAATCCTGCACTCGTCTCACAAAAATCTTTTTTGGCAGAGCCAGAAGACTTCATCAATGTTGACCCCATTCCAAAAAGGCATTCTACAAAATGTAAACAATACTGTTCTCAAATTCTAAACAAAATTCCTCAGCTCATTGTTCCTCGGACAAGATAACAAAAACCATTCCAAATCAGTTTTCCAAAAACTGGATCGAACAGCCACTATCAGCATGTCTTCTCTTTCGGAACGCCTGGCTAAAACGGTTCATCGTGCAGACCGCGATCTTCAAAGCACCATATGAGAAAACCAGCTCCTTTAATTTACAGTCGAAAGCCACGTTTCTTTTCCTAAACCACATGTGACCCACAGAAAATTTTGCTACGAGTGATGTAACGAGTCTCTGGTGCAGCAAAGTTGGCCTGGCAGCCAATCTCCTGTTAGTCAGAAACAGTTGTATCCCGTCACCATTCGCCGATTCTCGAAACCGGAAATCAAGTTCACCGAAGAGACTCAGCACGCTGAACCGTTCCGAAAAAAAAGATAACTCAGCCTCCCTTCCCGATGGATTCAACAAGCGGAAATTGCATTTAAATCTCTAAAAGGTTTCGAGTTCCTACAGGAGAAAGAAAGTTAAGACCCTCGAAGATTTTTCAAAACTCCACCAAATTACTCGTTCTAAAATCGAACGAGGGGATTATCTACACTCTGCAAGAAATAAAAACTTCAGGATCAGCCAAATTTCCAACTCGGAAGCTCTCGACTTATCGGATCTCCATCGACCCGAAGGGAGGTTTCATAATCCCTTTCTGCAGCAACCCACCAGGACCAGCGAAAGCTTCGGTTTTTGCTCGAAAACTTGATAATCACATCAGCAGCGTCCGAAAGCGAACACGATTACAAATTTCCTACACGTCGATCCAGCACCAACTTTTCCGAACACTAATTCTCATCAATGAACCACAAAAAGGGAAACAAGAAGAACTAGTATTGCTAAATCAGTCTCGGTTTTGGAACCGCCTCAGTATCTAAAATTTGAAGTTAAAATCAAGTTTTACTCTCAAATATTCAATTTCATATCCTCAATTTCAAATCCTCATTTTTCAATATCAACCAACAATTTTTCGATCCTCATAGAATTTCAAAAATTCAAAACTTTGGAGCCGGAATTCCAAATTGACGAAAAATCCTCTTTGGACCATTTTTCAAGGACATTCTTGACCATCAACAACAGGCATCCAAAATCCGATGAGACATTCCAAAATTCATCAAAATGCATAAAAAAAGATCCGAGGATCGCATTCTGGCAAAATCGGCGCTTGGAGCCGATCATGTGGGCATTCTTATGTTTATTCACCGTGGGACCTTTTCCCTCATCGAGGACAGCCGCCGTCGTGGGATTACACCGTCACCACAAAAACGTAATATATTTTGTTCCATTTCATTTTTCTAAGAGTCGTACAGCCGATCTGTATTCCGATCTGAGCCAACACCGATCCCAATATTTGGCACCAATTGCCACATTTTTTGCTTGAAACTCTAATGGCGAACCATACAAATTAATAATCTGGATAAAAGAAGTAAAATTTCAAAATTAGAAATTGGAAATTAAACCAATAAAATAATAGTGAAATAATTGCAAAAATGTTCACATTTCCAAAAAGTTTGTTCCTATTGCCATTTTTGTTTCTCGCTAAATAAAGTACAACTTGAGGGACTTGGAACGAGAAGGCCGTATAAACTCTTCCGACAACAAAAAATAATAGTTTGCAATCTTCACTGAATAATTTTTGCAATCATGAGATACAACAGTAGTAACTAATTTCCACCATTGTAATCTCAAAATTGTCGACGATACGGCAGTCGCGATCAAGGCCCTCGCGTTTAAATCAAAAATGTTAATTACAGCAAAAGTTATTACGGCTGTCTAGAATTAACATTACTTTTTAAGTTTGTTTATTTTTTCATTTCATTTTTTTCGCTTTTTTTATTTTTTATTATTTCCTTTTTTGCGCATTTTTTCCGAGAGGAGCAGATTATGCAAGACAAGAAATTCAGAAAAAAACAATCGGTTAAAACTCACCTGGTTACAAAAATTCCATTACATATTGGTTTTTCTGATACGATGTGTAATTTCATTCTCTCGGCTCTTAGTTAAAATGTGCAGTTATTGAGAAAATCTAACCAACATCAGCAGTTTTTCTACGAAGTTCTTATTATTGAACAATAATCCAACGTGAAAAATAGAAAATATAAATAACTGTTCAAAAAATTCTTAATAATTGCACAGTTTATCTAAAAGTTTTTTTTTCTCTCGCTTGAAACCGTCGACAACCTTCACCCTTCTGATCTGCGAAAAGACCGACAGACAAGCTTGAAAAATGATTACGCTCTGGTATTTTCAAGAATTGCAGACAATAGTGAATTACGATATTTTGAATTCCAAAAAAAAATCGTACGGTTTCAACCCGAGCTACAATTGTTTTCATTAATTTCGATTTTTTTCGATTACTTTTATCATTTTGATTACTTTCGATTCCATTTGATTTCGATGATTTATTTTTTTATTCCAAAACAATTTGACTAAAAAATTACAAAAAAAAAAGAAAGAATTCCGAATTAAAAATAATTCGGAATTTGCAAGTAGCATTAGACAAATTCCTTCTACTGTATAAAATATGTTCTCCACCATCGATACAATATTCCGGTTGTTACGAAATTGACTGTTGATGTTTTTGGACCTATTTTAACAGAAATCATTGTTATGTAGTTGTATAGAAAGAAGAAACATTGTGCGCGCGGATTTCGGAAAGAAGGTCGGATTAAGGTTTCCTGAAATCGTGAAAAAAGCAGCAAAAAAAATTCGTTAAAAAAATTAATCCACGGTTTCATGAAATGCTCCGTTTTCGAAAGTCGTGCGCTGTCTCCGGAGCTTTTTGAACGATCCACGCACATCTGCTTCAAAAAGATATTTTTCATTATTTTATTTTTTGAGTTTTCTATATTTTATTTATTTATTTTCCCGAATCCACGCATCGTCGCGGTTGTAAAATGGCTTGTTTTTTCCCTCATTTTATTTTTGTCAGTCAGTCGCAATCTTAAGGATAGTCGAAACCTAATTTTGAAAAATTGAACTGTTATTCAAAAACTGGAAACAGGATCAAAAATTAAACTAATTTGCTGCGGGCAGCAAATTTTGTTCGTTTTCAAAAGACAAATTCAGATTTAAAAGAAATTTCTAAATTCGATTTAAAGGTTTTTTCGACATTCTTAAGATTCCCCGATTTTTTTTTGAATAGTTCGGTTTAGGTTTTTATTTTTTCTGATGCTGCTGTCGCACAGACAATAAGTGGATGAACACAACCCCGGTGAATTAAAATAAAGTCGTTCCTATTGGTCGAAAGACATTGGACGCCAAATAGATTAGATAGGTTCTAGGCTTCCAAACGCTTTTCAGGTTAGATTAGAATTTAGGGAATAGAATTAGGGTTTTCCTTTTTTTTCCTAGGAATTTGTGTGTGTATTTTCGTGTTTGGTTTAGCTTTAGAATAGAGTAGGCTAGATAGGGATAGTACAATCGTGACTATACCCTAGATTTTTCGTTTGGTTTTAATTCATTTTTTCATTATTTTCTTTCGAATCGTAAATATTCGAATCAATCCGTAGTTTTCCAATCTCGATATTCCTACAAACTTAGATTTATCGACCTATAGGTTTCTAGAAAAATAGATTTAGTTCCAATATTAAAATTTAAACGTAAATCTCAAGCTAGGATAGGTTTAGAACAATTGTGGAAAGTATTCGTCGTTGAAATTTTTAACCCAGGCAGAAAAATTATACATAGTAGGAAATATATATATTTTTTTCATTTGTTTGATACATTTTCGGTATAAACCAAATGAAAATTAAACACAATTTTTTCCACTGTGTATAAATTATATATATTTTTTCTGTCAGGGAAGTTTAAATAATAATTTTCGTTATTTTCGATTTTTATTTCATAACATTCCTTTGTAGATTATTGGGTTAATTTAAAAAAAAATATTTTCTAAATTGAAGTTTCTTCTCTTTTTCATTTTCCGTTTTTTAATTTTCAATAGTGCCCGTCATTTATTTTTATTTTCAATGTTTTGTTTGGGTTCAAATTTGTTGGGATTGTTATGTTTTCTTTCATGTTTCGATTTTCTCGTTGTTGTAACAATTTATCGAAGTTGAAAAGGTTTCCAGTTCAGTTTTTTTTTCTCGACATATACACCAGTTTGCCTTTGTTTTCAGGTGCTTAAGTTTGTCTTTGTTTTCAGGTGCTTACGTTTGTCTTCGGTTTACTTTTTATTGTTTAACTGAATTGTTGTTTTTAAGTTTTCATTTGGAAAGGTGCCCCATATCATTGGGTCGTAAATTACGCTTACCGTTTTTCTGCACATTTTTATATGCGTTGTCCGTTGGATTCCCTTTTTTACGCAAAAATTGTTATCATTGGATGTTAATATTTGAGCATGCCCGTTTGTTGATTAGTTTCTGGCAACGTTGAGTTATTTGTTTTTTGTATAAGACATGGAATTTATGAAGTTCACGTTAAACATTTTTATTGTTGACCGGTTACGTTTGCATCTGCTACTTTTCTTTAAATATTTGAAGTTATTCGTTTTCAGTGTTCGTTTCAATATCTCATTACGTTTCTCATTCACTCTTTGTACGTTGATATTAAGTTTGGCCTCCAAAAATATTATGTTTATCCGTTTGGTTTATAGAAGTTAAATTTGAAAGAATTACAACTACACGTATCAAAACAAAATTATACATAAATTCTCTAAACATTATCCAAAATAGAACAGTGAAAATAATTGTTTATAATTTCAAAATTTTCATTCTGGTTATTGAATACGTGTTGTTGTAATTCTACAGTTCCGAAAGTTAGTTCTCTTGACTCGAATCTCATGTTATTGTTCGGATTCTATGTTGATTTAAACTTCATCTGTTTTACCACCCTCGATATTGTCATTCTGCTGTTAATTAGAAAACTGAAATTTTTCGTCTAGTTACGATATCAAGTTTATTACACCGTTGAAAAAAATGTTTAAAAAATGTTTAAGCTGATTGAGCAAATCATATCAAAAGAACAATGACTATGGTGCTACATGTTTTGTTATTTAAAAATAATACAGGTTATGTATTTTGTTTAGACTTCGATCCATACGACCAATCCTAATCCAAATCCAATTTCCTTCAAATTGTTATGGCAACGGCTGTTTTTTGTTAAGTTGCGACATAATCACCACTCTTACCTCCTGAACCCAAAAAGTTATTATTCGACCCTACTCCTAAATTTTCCTAACTTTTTTACAAATGATTCCACCTTTCCCGATCCTTCGTTAAATTTGCTATATTATCCATGCTTTAGATGACTGTTACGAAATACAAGTGAAAATAGTGTATCTGATGGAAAATTTATCTGGCTACAAACCGAAATTCGTAAATAGTTTGGTAATTTTCAAAATCGAGTTTTCATATAGAATTATTTGTAGACAGATAAATTTACAACAGCGTTATCCATAGAAACTTCAATTAACCAGTTTTAAGTACTTCATTATGGTTTTATTATATTTTAACAATTTAATGTTAATTTTACTTATAATATTTCGATGAAGTTTGGTTTCACCATTGTGCCTTGATAAAAGAATTACGATTTACGATACTTTCCACAAAATCTAGACCTAAGTTAGATTTTTATGACGTAGGATAATGCAAATAAAATGTTCGAAGAAACATGCTATTTTACAAGTGTCACGTGTGCGTAGTTTTTGTATGCTTTTTAAAATAAAAAAGAAGTAAGCAAAGCAATGTTTAATTTATTTCATAACCCTTACTCTTCCTATTAAATTAATTTAAAAAGATGTGTACAGTAGTCACTAAATCATTTGAACCAAAGTAAATTAAGTGACTCTAATTTTTGTTTAAAAATTGTTTGGATCTAAGTAGATACTTCTCAGCCTTTTATGAATAAGTGAAATTTTCATCGTTATTTTTTGAAATGAAAAACATTTTTCGACCAAAACTCGCAAACAAGGTAGGTAAGTAAGGCAAGCTAAAATACAATTCTTTAGCATCGTTGAATAAAAATCAAACTATTTTTGTAATTATTTGAGTGCTAAAAATATTCCGTGAAAACAGTTTCGTGATCAAAATAAACTATAGATGAATTGCAAAGGAGAAGAAATTATTTTAAAAGTAAAATTGATAACCGACAATGATATGTGTGAGTGATGAATTAAGAGACGATGAACAAGGACTGAAATAGAGACATTTTTGTCAAATGTTATAATAATTAATCATTGGAATAATAATCTCAGAATTTGATATTTTGACTTTCATATTTTAATTGGATAGCAAGAAAGTTTACACATAGATTTTACCTTTTACAACTGAGACATTTTAGAACATGATATTCAGATTCAGAAATATCCGTAATTCAAATAACAAATTTTCTAAAGCATTGTTAACTGCCTGAAATTTTAAATGAAATACAACAATTATTTTCTAACACATATATGATGCCTTTACCATATCACCCAGTAAGTTAATTTTTGTGTTTTATATTCTGATATTTTAAATAGCTTAGAATCTTACAATTTTTTTTTTTTTAACTTTTTAGCTAAAAGTTGATATAGGATTGGATTTTAACTTAATTACTAATCATTCACTTGCGCTTTTTCATAGAATAGGTTGAGAAAATCCAAGGTTTTTTTATCTCTTAAACTATGTCGCCTATTATTCAGCATGTTTTCATTCCAGAACTTATATCCTAATTTTTTAAACAATAATAATTTTTTTATACAATTTTTTTTAGTTACGTCATGGCTAATTATTTTTTTTAGATTGTTTTTATCATTAATATCTTGAGCAAGAAAAAACTCTTGACATTCATCAACTGCGTCATTTATCCCGAAAGATAATAACTTTTCACGATTTACTGGAAAAAATATTTTTTAAACAAATTATAAATGTTTAAATAATTAAAAATCAGTTGAGAACTACTTGGAAACTTGTCATTTATCAAATAAAAATAATTCATGTTGAAAAGTTTCAAAACATGCCTGTCTTTAGCATGAATTTTACATAAAACTGTCATTTTGAACTTATTGGGGCGTTTTCCGGAACCAATACATGGGGGTTGGAGGCGTCAAAATAAAAAAATATTGGGTAAAAATGATTCCTTAAACACTTCTCAAGAGGTGACTGACCTTTAATTTACAAAAAGTTAATAATAAGTACTTCTTTTGTTCATTTTCCTCGAAAACCGAGCTTTTTCCATTTAAAACCCCGTGTTAATTTCAAAAGTCTGGGGGCACAGGTTAATGTTGACTGATTTGAAATAAATGTGGCATTTCTTTTTCCGGAAAGTGAGCAATTTGGGGAGGGGGATCGATCACCAAAAATCTAAAGTCGAATTTTTGGACCACCCTAATAGACACGGTGTGAGCATCGAAATTCTTCAGCTATATTCTTTTACATGTAGACATTACATGGTGCATAGAGTCCCTTTAAATATATAGAAACTTCCAACTCAAGACGTAATATTTTAATTGCAGTTAATCAAGTTTAATACAATTTTTTAATTTTATTTTATTACTCACATGCACATCCTTTTTGGACGTTCTCAAATACAAAACTTATTTGCTTGGAATTTCGGCTAAAGGAGAGGAAAACTGCAGAAAGCCTTTCCCGAGTGCAGGCGGTTACCAACAGTCGACATTTTGATGTAGGCATTCGATGTCGGCGAATGTCAGCACATATTCTCGGCGTCAAAGGTCCTGCTCGACAGTAGTCTAAAACAAAATAAATTTCCATGCTTTCCATGTATTTTTATCTGCCTTCATTTTTAAATTAAACAAGATATCTCGCTCAATTTCGGGAACCGATATAAAATACATCAACGCATGTCGGCTTGACCCGCTTGAGTTTATATTTTGTTTAAATAATGTAATTTCATCAATTTGTGTATATAACTGAGAATAGGGCTTCAGTGAACTATCTAATAACGAATAAGTGTTCTAAACTTCAATGACCAGACCAACGTACGCTGGCATATTTTTTTTCCCCAAAAATTTTCACTGTATATCTTCCTTTGTTTGAAAATAAAAATTCGGACTTAAATGCATGGAAACCCAGCAGTTTAGGACGCCATAGAAACTCGAGAATCGCAGCGCAGCTACTGTCGGTTATCGAATTCAATACTATGTTTTTCAAAATTTTAAGACGAAAACATCTTATATAGAAAAAAATACATAAAAGGGCATATCCGAGAAAAGTATGCTGACAATCATCCGTACTTCCGGCTCATTAGAGACAAAATATATGACAATGAAAATTTTTTCAGGCAAACCGAAAGTAATGAACCCGTTCAGACCGCCCGCCCGCTTATTAAGCTTGGTGTGCATTGTCACCTCCTCTCACTGGTCATACCATGTTGAGGAACGTCACTGAAGAAGGGCCAGACAGAAATTTGAAAGTTCCCATGGACTAGTTAACAAAAATTAAGAAAAATATCTAAAATAATGACAGCTCCTTATTCCAGCTTATTTTCTGCTCCACTAAATGTTTCTCAACATTGAAACAAAAAAGTTGTACAATTTAAAATAACAAAAAGCATATTTTTTACAATTCACGCACATAAATTGCAAGAATAAACTTTTAATCTTTACGAAAACATTGCAATATTTTTGTAAGGAATACAGGGATCACCGTCTCTATTTCTTCTGTAATAGAGGATCATAAGACGTTTTTCCAAAAATGGAAGACATTTGCAAAAAGAGGACTTTCAGGCAAAGATTTTGTTTGATTAGGATAAGGTGTGCTATAAACTGTGATGCTTTAAAATTCGTATCTTACTAGCCGTCAGGTAATTGTTCTTGAGGAGAGTAAAACCTAATTTATTCTTTCTTTTTCGAATGTTTAAAAAATAATTTTCGGGTAATGCAGTATATTTTAATTATCATCTAAAACTTTTCTGATAATAAGTTAATGATTATGAACTCAAACTAATCATTCCACTTTATTACCACTATTTAGTCGATTACAAATTCAGAAAACTAGATAATATGTACTTTTAATTTGTAATATACTCATTAAAAATCTCCCATTAAAAAAATATTCTTGAATAGAAAATATTTACATATTTCATGTATGACTACAGTAAAAATAACAAGAAGCATATTTTTGACAATGACAGAACTCTAAAACAGTTCAGTTTTTCAAAAGTAATGGGGGGACGTGTACTTAATTTCCCATTTTTTAAATTCAATTTTTCGACTTTTTAAACGGAGAGACTATTTCAGAATAGGGTCGTCTAAAAGTTCGATTTTCGATTTTTGGTGATTGATCCCCTCCAATGTTCAATTTGATCATTTTCCGGAAAAATAAATTCCCTATTTTTTTATCGGTCAACATTAACCTGTGCCCGGGCTTTTGAAATTACCAAGGTCTTTGAAATTATATAAGCTCGGTTTTAAAAAAATGGAAAGAAAATACTTGTTATTAACTTTTTGTAAATCACTTCTCAATGAATGATCAAAGAATAATTTACATCCAAAAAATTCTTATTTTGACCCCCCCCCCCTCCCAAAAAAAGCCTCCTTGTATTATGCCCGAAAAATGCCCCAAAAAAGCAATTTGATGTTTTAAGTAAAATTCATGCTATAAAGTCAGTATTGTTTTCGAATTTTTTTAACATTAATTATTTGTATTCGACAAGTGACAAGTTTCTAAATATTTGTAAACTAATTTTGAATAGTTCAAACAATTTTTATTTGTTTAGAGAATATTTTTTCTAGTTAATCATGAAAAATAATTATTTTTCAAGATAAAGGATATAGTGTTGATGACTGCTGAAAATAATTATTTAAAGAATTTCTATTTGTATAAATTTTCCCCCCACAGAATCTTAAAAATGTAGTATTTTCTGAAATTAATGACACACTTAATGGTAGTAAAAAGAAATAAATTTTTTAAAGATATTTGGCAATTATTTAATCAATGTTCATTTGTTTAAATAACATTTTTCCTCTAAATCGTAAAAAGTTATTAATTAATACTGGTAAACTGTCTTTCTGTCAAAATATTACTCTTAGCATTCATTAAATGCGCTATCGACTTCAGAAAGTAGTATTTAGTCCTTTTAGTTTTTAGTTACTTTTCAAGATTTACAGGAGAACAACATTGTTTAAACAAATTAAAATAGTTTAAATAATTACTAAAGATATTAAACAAAAAATATATCTCTTGACGTTCATCAACTGTATCATTTATACCGAAAAATAATAACCTTTCACGTAAAACAGGGGAAACAAATATTGTTTAAACAAATAATAATCAAAAAAAATTTTTTAACTTAGTTGTAAAATACTTTGAAACTTTTCACTTATCAAATAAAAATAATTAATGCTAAAAAAATTCCAAATAATACTGTCTTAAGCATGAATTTTACATAAAACTACTATTTTGCATTGTTTGGGGCGTTTTCCGGGCACTATATACGTGGATTGTGGGGATCAAAATTTAAACTTTTTGGGTGAAAATTATTGTTTGAAAATTCCTCAAGAGATGACAAAATTTACAAAAAGCGAGGGGCGATTCAATCTGGAGTATCAATATTTAACTTAAAATAAGAATTTGAAACATACGGAAATATATTCGAATAAGTAAAATAACAAGACATTAGGAAAATTTCAAAACTAAAGTCCCAATTTCAAAATAATATTACTTAGTTAAATTTCACAAAATAACAGTAAGAAGCGAGTTGCAATGTATTAGGATATAATAATCAAAATAAGGAGCAAGTATCTACGAGTCTCGACGAGTCGACGAGCCAAAACGTCGTTGACGCGTATTGTTACGGTATTTGTAACGTGAATACTCCAATAACTTATCTAAGAATAAGCAATAATTTGAAATTGTCGAAAATATTCTAATTTTTCAGAGTTTACTCGAGAGTGAATCGCCCCTCAACAAAAAGTTCATAAAAAGTACTTCTTTTTTTCCATTTTTGCGAAAACTGAGCTTTTCCCATTTGAAACACCATGTTAATTTAAAACACCATATTAACTTCAAATGCCCGAGGGCACAGATTAATGTTGACCGATAAAAAAATGGAGAATTTCTTTTTCCGGAAAACGAAGCAATTGGGGTGATTGATCACGAAAATTCGAATGGCGAACTTATTCAGGTATAAATTTGGATTAGCCTAGTTTCGGAACACTAAACAAAAAAGTGAAATTTTGAAAGTGGGGGTACAAGTTCACATGCATCATAAGACGGACATTTTCTTAATTGCATTTATTTCTCTATGGATATATCAATAATTAATGTTTCAGCGAATTCTAAAATGATTGCTAATAAGTAATAACAAATTTATGAAAATCTTGAAGCGCGCGAATTTGCGCAAAACGTAGGCTGTTTTGATCTAGTTGTTTCAAATAATAACTTTCGGCCTGAAATTGGAATCAGTCGGTAAACATAATACAAGTAAAAAATATAAATTGTGACCAGAAGTAGGCAAGTCATGACTTCGTACAATTTGAATCAGTAGTCGATAACATTCATGATACTATTTAGTTGTTGGCAAGGCAATCGCATTCAGCAGAACTTCATATAGAATACCACAGATGTCCGTATCTTCTGTTCATAAACGCATGCGCTGGCATTGTGGTATGTCTGGCGGAAGAAAAACAAGTAGTAAGAGATGCAAGAACTTTTCTACTAATATTTTTATTTGAAGCAGTGTAGGAAGTTTCAGAACAACTGGTTATAATTAATGACTTTATTGTAGAGTAATGATAGGTCTTAATAACGGTTGACAGCTTTCCAGGTATTATAAAACAAATTTTTATCCCGACCGTGGATGACATCTGGAATGAAAATTACGAAGCTGATGTGGAAATATCAAGTCTGTTTCAAATGATAGTACTTTAATGCAGCAGGCTGCGAGAATAACAGTTGCCCATGCGTACTTTAGGAATACTTTGCACACCGGCAAAATAAAAATATTCTTAAAAATTCGTAAGAAAATTATACGCGAATTTGGCTGAGAACCACCATAAAAGATCACAACTTTATGGAGAAGTGCAAAAAAATTTTCATATTTTTCTCAGACGGTCGTTGCAAAAAATAAACTACTCCTAACTTCCTATGTATCCGGAGTTAAATATATTGACCATCAACATACGTATACAGGCATGCGCCACTTCCATCATTTTTGCATGAAAAATAAAAAACGTTTTCAAACAGTGACTAACATTTTTATGTAACTACTATTCAAAATATTTTGTAATTTTCGCTTCCTCATAGAAGAAGCTTTGTAATAGTCACAATTCTCAAAAAATTTTAATTTTTATACAATGTTCTAAGGAAACGTCCATTGATTATGATTATAGTCCGCATAGATTCACTATAGGTCCCAGTATCAAACAGTCAATTCATAGTATTGATATAAGTTATATTCATAGATAGAAGCAAAAACAAATGTTGACATAAATAATCCCTAAAAATGGTTGCCTGTGTAATATTAGGCTAGTTCTTATTTATACTTGGTGGAATTTTTTTTTAAATTTCTCTGCTCTCATCCTCCAGTTTTGTTCGAATATCCACAAAAAAAATCCTCTAAATTTGAGTGAAATCGGTTAATATTTACGGGTAGCCCAAAGACCATGAAACTTATACGGGAAAAAGTCAGCTTTTTCTGTATATTGTTTAGAGTTCGTCAGAGAATAATAATCAATCATAAATTTTGAAGGAGAATGACTATAAGCCACACTTATGGGTCCCCAAAGAAAACCCCATAAGTGACAAATTTGAATTTTACGTAATATTGCGGTTTATTAACGCTTTTTGAAAGTTTCTTTCATAAATAATAATTATTAATGATTATAATCATTAATCGGTAATTTAAGAATACCCAGTCATCTGTTAACTAATTTCAGTTGTTTAAAAATGTTTAATTGTTTAAACACTTGTTTTTCAGGTAAGTCGCAAAATGAATGTATTTTCTAGTCATTGTGAGTACTTTAATAAATGATAACAATAAAATAATTTGTTCAAATATTCTTACAATTATTTAAATAATACGTGTTTTTTGAAAAAAATTAGGAGAAACATTTCATCTCACCAAATTTTTCACAGACTTAAATATTTTTAAGTACTAATTTGTTTTCTAAGAATAATTGTAAATGTTAAAACGAATGAAAATTATTTAAACAAATTAAATTTATTCAAACAATTTAAGATTTGTTCACATATGACTGGGTATTCCTAAATTAGATACCGATTAATGATGATTTATGAAAAAAAACATTCAAAAAACGTTAATAAACCGCAACATTAAGTAAAATTCAAATTTGTCGCTTATGGGGTTTTCTTTGAGGACCCATAAGAGTAGTTTAAATTCATTCACCCTTGAAATTTAGGATTAATTCTTATTCTTTGACGAATTGTGAACAATATACTGAAATATGGAATTATTTGTAACATATTATCGCGTTTAAATATTATGTTTACAAAAAACTGACTTTTTCACATGTTAAAACAATGGGAAACTTTATGGTCTTTCCGCGACCCTTATATATTAACCAATTTCGCTTAAATTTAGAGATTTTTTGGGGGCATTCGAACAATACTGGGGGTTGAAAGCAATATATTCGAAAATATATAAAATAAAAATAAATTTCAACAAGAGAAATTTGTAAAATATTATAAAATTTTAAAATAACACAAATGACGTGGCAAACTCCACAGACTACATATATATAGACTATCATATTTCAGAATCTTTGAGAGAGGCTCGTGATACTATACTTCAGCGCACAATTAGGGTCAAAATGATGAACCTATTTACCCCCCTTATAAAAAAGAAGTATCAGATTTAATACTTACTAGTAGTTTTTAATAATAAAGTTCCTATTATTATTAGTCACTAGGAGGACAGAAGGATGATCAAAAAAATCCAATATTATTTTTTTGATCACTCGGCCCGTAATCTTATTCCATTTTGTGATAAAAAGACTAATATGCCTTAAAAAAAGGGTCATTGGAGCAAACGAATGTATGAGTCGCACATATATTTTATTGCAGGAGTCACATGCTCAGTACTTTCTTACATTTGTACATAATCTTCAGAGAATTTATTTTGATTAGTTTGACATTTGACACCCCCCCCCCCATTTTTATCAAATGTCCACGTTTTGAGACCTTCTGAAATCGAAAAACTGATTTTTGTGAATACGTCTCTCTGTCTGTGTGTCTGTCTGTCTGTAGATTTTCAGTCTATTAGCACTATAGCTTTCTTTGCATTGACTTTAAATGGATCTTTCTTCGATAAGTTGTCCATCTGTCTATCTTGTATCTTGGTCGCCTTTTTGCAATATTTTCACATATTCCAACCTGCCGAAGTTGGCCACTGAAATTCACGCAGAGTGGTAAATTAAAATTTTCAGATAGATATCGTTTGAAGATTAGAGATCAAATGACTTCAAAAAAAAAAAAGGTGGGAATAAGGGGGCCCCAGCCATCGCCCCCTCTTGTGAGATCCAATGCACACAATCTGAGAGAAATTTGACATGAATGGAATTTAAAGTGATGTTTGTTATATGTGAGAAAAAAGCCCACAGGCGGGAAAAAAAACAAAAATGACTTCAACCTCTCCATCAGTCTCTTTGATATTATTCCACATCGACTCAGTAAGCTACTTAGCCAGCAGAAGCCACACTCAAACATCAACGACCATTACCAGTAAGTCATCCCCCACTCCGTCATAGCCGTTTAATGATAAGTCAATGTGGGTAACATAAAATAGTGAACTGTGAAGATTCAATTCATTTGATCTCTAGTCACCGACTGGGTGTACACTGAGAGACTTTTTGTTAGAATAAATCATAAAAATGAATGAGAATTTAGTATAATATCGTTCCAAAATAGGGAAAACAGGGTTTGCGTATCAAAAATTAATATAGTGGTTTTTAGCCGGCAGAATTAATATTTTTGTTTGAACAAATGGAAAGAATGTTGCATTAACTCTTATAAAACTTGCGAGAATTTAAAATTCACTATATCAAAGTTGGCAAGCGAATTTAAAACGATAGTAATACAATTTATTCGAAAGAGTGAAAACATCTTTTGAAGTTGCCATACAAAGCATACGAGAATCTCAAACGACTATATGAAAAATAACTCCCTCCACCAAAACACGCGTACAATTATAATTTGTATTATTATATACTTAATTTATTCACTACATACATAATCGCACGCTTAATCGCTATGAAAAATCGGAATCGCTGCGGCGAGATTCGAACCTAACTTACCCGAAGCACTAACGCATTTTATTCCTAACAACTAAACCCCACGGCTAACTTATATTATGGAATATTTGGCAAAAATCTCGGCAAAGCTGCGTCGCTTGACAATTCAGGGCAGTATGAAAAATATCTGGGCCCTGTTTCACGAGTGATTTGTTGCTTCAAAAATTTGGTTAATAGATAGGTTAAACATTTTATCACTTTCAATGATTGAATTGATTTTTTATAAAATACATTTTTTTTAATGGAACTGATAATATTCTTGTAATAATAACATTATCCAATCTGATATCTCAGTAACTCATTATAATAAACCTGAGTGTATTTAGATGTAATATTTTATAAATTGCACTCATTTAATTAAATCTTATTATCTTAGTGTATAAATTTCGAGAGAAAAAATTCCTCATTTTTTGAATCCCATAGTAAATGAATGAATTGAAAATAGAAAGACTTAACTTTTATTTAAAATGTTGTGAAACATAACCTTTCGGTATACATGTGATAAAAGCGCCTGTTTCACTACTACCAAGCATCTTTTGACAGAACTAAGGAGTCAGATATAAATAATGTGTACAATATTATATATTAATTTAAAAAAATATATATTTTCTGATAGTTAAAAGATTGTAGTAATAAAACATTATTGAATATTTAAAAAAGAAGTTTGTGATTTTGAAAATTAACGCATTAAATGCTCTTTTTCCAATTTTTGGAAATCTGGACAGGGATTGGAGTAGAGAATAGAAATAAAATAAAGGTATAATTAATTTTCTCGTTCAGCGAATTTTTTGTTTCAAGTAATTCTTTAAAAATAATAATAATGGGATTTTACAATATTTACATGCATTAATCTAATTTCTAATTGAACCGAATTTGATTTGGACCGACCGCGGCCGGTGTTCCATGCGTTCCATATTCGGCTCTGCTCAATCGGGCTCGATCGGAAAACGGCGGAAACACTCGAGGAGCATTCTCAAACGAAACTATATGAAAAATCAACAATAAGGATTTCATAGTTTGCTATGCGTCTTAGGTTTCTGTCAACTTCATGTAGACAATATCAATTTCTAAAATACGTTTTCGAGATTATGATATTCACTATTTTTCTTATTCAAATTATTTTTCGAAAACTCAGTAAAAAGAATATCACTTTTTCATAGTGTTAATTCTTCAAATGGAGATTCATAATATTTCGTATTTAGAATACTACTTTGTCGTCTTCGTGTTTTAAATACTCGTATGATAATATTAAACTTCGGTACTGTAATACGAATAAGTGTAATAAAACCTCGGGTTTCCCTATTTTGGTACGATTTTATACCAAATTCTAATTCATTTTTTTTCATTTATTCCAACAAAAGGTCTCTCAGTGTAGAAATATTTCATTATTTAGAACGAAACCTCAAAGACTGCATAATGGGTACAATACGAAAGAAGATTATTGAGTTAACTATTGAAATGAAGAAAGAAGTTTTTGACTACTCGATAAAGGTGATAGTCACCGGAAAATCGCTGAAGCTTTTTCTGTAGCTAAGTCAACTGTTGGGAACATTGGTAAAACAGGATCGACATTCTAAGAGCCTGGAATGAAAACTGATGCAGTGAAACAAAAGAGAAATTACGTAAAACTGAAGAGCTCAACAACTTGGTTTTTGAGTTTTTCTGTAAATGTCGTTCCATAGATATTCTAGTCAGTGGACTTCTGCTCCAGTGAAAAGCTAAAGGAGTAGCAGAAAAGCTTGGTGTAGAAAAATTGCAAGCCAGCCGAAGACGACACAACATTAATCTTTGAATTCTCTGTGGCGAATCAGCAGCAGCGGATTTAGAAGTAGCAACAGAATGGATGTCAAAATTGCCTAATTCATTGAAGGAATACGCTCCTGAAGATCAATTCAATGCTGATGAATTCGCATTACTTTATCGACGAATGCCAAGAAAAAGCTTGGTGCTCAAAGGAGAAAAATGCGTAAGTGGAAAGCTTGCAAAAGAAAGGTTAACTGTACTTGCCTTCTGCAGTTCTACTGGAGAAAAATTGAAGCCATTGGTCATCGGAAATGCTGAACATCCTCGTGTATTTAAGGTAAATCGAGTCGATCCAAAAATCTTCCCGTTATTTGGCGTTCCAATAAGAAGGCATTGATGACTGGAAATTTATTTGAGGAGTGGCTCACCGATTTGAATCAACAAATGAAAAAGTCGAAACGGAAAAATCTGTTACTTGTTGGTAATGCCACTAGTCACAATTGCACAAAAACATTGAGCCATGTAACATTGAAAATCCTTCCACCTAATCTAACATCGGAAGTTCAACCGTTGGATCAAGGAATAATACGAGCTGTTCAAGCTCGTTATCGTAAAAAAATGCTACAACATCTTATCACCGTTGCGGAAGACTGCGATACACGATCTCAGTTTCTCAAATAAATTTCGGTCTTGCATGCAGTTCGTTGGTTAAATAGTGCCCGGCAGGAAATTTCACCAGAAACAATTAGCAAGTGCTTTCAACGCTCAGGTTTCAAAGAAAGAACAGAGGGAATCGATGAAGACGAAGATGTAGGCTTAGCTAAGGTGATAAATTCTTTTTCACCTGAAATTCAAAATGACGTGCTCTTACTTGATGATATTATAAACGCCGATGCTGAGTTGATTCTTCATGAAGAAATACCTACTACACCTAACGATATTTTACAATCAATTTTGCAGCAAAAAGAACACTCTGATGCCGAGTGTTATGATAGTGACAACGATGAAACAATGAAGGACGACAGTTCGCAAGTGCCAACTAATGAAGACGCTCTACGATATTTAGAGCAACTGCTGAGGTACTCTTCCATTCACCAGCCTCAGCTAATGAATAGTTTGTATAAGATGCAAAGTAACATTGAGAAACATCTCTTCTCTGCAGCAGTTAGCAAATGAAAATTAGTGACTTTTTTTGTCAACTCTACAGAATGAAGTAGTTGGAGATGTTACACTGAATTTACCATTCAATTTGTCTCATTTGATACATGTCGGCCCTTTTTAAGGCCACCAATTATTTTTCACGAGGAACACTTTAGAATTATTGACATGCTTATTATCTAATAAATACCCTGACTTAACAAAAAGGGTTTTCAGAATTTATAAATTTCATTTTTTTTCCATTCAACACAGTTCTTTTGAGTTGCAACAAAAATGAAACAACCGAGAATGAGAATTCAGATATGATCATGTCATAGTATCACTTGTTTAGTATGTATACCATTAAGCCATTTCCCTTTCAGGGTAGGCGTGACACTACCCGATTCGGGTAGTGTTTCTAGGTTGATAGCTTGTAGTAAAATAACTACAAGTGTGGGCTCACCACACCCACGATGTGCCAACAGCACTCGGTTTTCTCGAATGGTCACCCATTCAAGTACTAACCGCGTCCAACGCTGCTTAACTTCAGTGATCTGACGAGAACTGGTTTTTTCAACGTGGTATGGCTGTTGGCATCACAATTTCAAGAACATAACAAATAAGCTGCAACAAAAGTGATGCCGCTGTTTTTTTGTGAAGTTTCGAAAAGTTCCATCTTCTCAAAATAATGTATTTTGCTATTTATTTCATTCACAGGTGCGTACTAGAATGTATTATGACATAGAAAAGGGGTTTCGAAACATAATTTCTGTAAGTTGGCCACATTTTGATGGAACCGCGGCTGGCCAACATAGACAGGTTTTACTGTAATTGACAGATTGGATTGGCCCTTGGGATAACCTTTTAGTGTCCTAAACTGAAGGTCAAGTTCGTTAGCCAGCTATTTTGGATAGAAATTCAAAAAGTTAAAGCATTTTCAAAATTCTTGAGACTACTTTTTTTAAGATAAAAAAATTCTATGTACGGTTATTCGCGACAATTTATCCTCCTGACTGTTTTTGATATAAAAAAATTACCAGCGTTATAGCATTTACAAAATTAAAAAAAGAACGAAAATGAAAATTTTAAGCCAAGAAACGCACTATATGAAACAAGGGAGGGTTAGAAAAACGTTGCTTTTTGAATACCCTACAAGAATGTTATAACAACTCGCACAAAGCAATAAAGAAAAATCAAAAATTTTATTTTGCGGTCAAACTATGCAAGATGCGAAAAAATATGAATCGACAGAAATTCTGCGTCAAAAAAGATCTACAAATTTGTCTCCAATCACTTTTCGATAGGATGCGTAGTTTTCGAGTACTATACATAGCCGTACATAGAATTTTTTAATTCTAAAGAAGAATGTTCTAAAAAATTTTGAAAAAGCTCCAACTTGTTGAACTTTTATCAAAAATAGCTGGTTAATGGAATTGTCCTTTCTTTTCATGCCTTACACACGTTTACCAAAGGTCAATCCAATCTGATCATTTTTTTGAAAGTTACAGACAGACAGACACCTTCGTAAAAATCGTTTTTTCTGATTCAAAAAGTCTCAAAACGTGGAAATTTGATGAAAACCGACCCCAAAAATGAAGAAAGTGGTCCAAACGTGATTTCAGGAGAAAAAGTGACTGGCAGCCCTAATTATTTTTGACAAATACTTAAAGTTCTTCTTACAACAATTCACTGAATTTTTCAAATTTTATATTCTCACCTCAATGAGAAGATATTGGTTTTATGTGAAAAATGACTTTCACGTAACCCATCTAATGTCGACGTTTTGAGGCCCCCTGATTCAGAAAAAAATAGTTTTTACGTCGGTATCTGTCTGTCGTTGTTGTCTTTGACGTTGCTGTTGTCATTGTCTGCATATCGGATAACTTTTGAAAGATCACTTGAATTGGATTGTGCTTTCGCAGACTTTTTGAGGATGTAAAAAGAAAGCACAAGTTTGTTAGCCAGCTATTTTGGATGAAAATTTTAAAAGTTACAGCACTTTGAAAATTTTTGAGAACATTTTTTCAAGATTTGAAAATTCTATATTCGGCTATTTATAGTACTTAAAGAGTCGAAGAATATATCCTTACGGGTTTTCCGATGAAAAGAAAATCAAAGTTATAGAAAAAATTCAAAATTGAAAAAAAACGAAAATGAAAATTTTAAGCCAAACAACGCACGATATAAAAAAACGATAAAAATAAAAACGTTGCTTTTTGCAAGCCCCGTCTTCACAAAACATTTATTGTATTTTACCATAGTTTAAACAATAGTTTCATTATACATAAATAAAAAATACAAATCTTTCTACTGCGCAACCTATACAGTTTTTTATATTTTTCTAAAAGACATGGAACAGACACATAAAGAAAATTACACGGAATTTTTAAAACTTTTTTAAGATCTGATGAGAGAAACCAGCTGTTTTTCCGAAACGTAATCGATTCGTAATTTTTTCAAATAAATTTTAACTATTAGTCTGGAAGATGTCGTATTTATTAGGTTCTATCCTAAATTTATAAATTATAAATAAATAAATATATTTCAGATTGCTATTATGCGTAAAAACGTTAACTTCAGTTTTTAAAAAGGAACCGAATTGTTTTTAGGCAATTCGGTGTTTCTTTATTAATCTTTTGTATAATTAGTACAGGTTTACAATCGAAGAGCAAGATTAGAACTGACGAAGGGCCACACGCCCGGTCCTACTTATACTCTAGCATTAGTATGTGGGCTTACCTAAAAAGGGAAGGCAAAGTAGATGTGGGACAATAATATAGGTCAAAGTCCAAATGCGTAACACTCCCCTTTTTAGACAAGGTTTAGTCCTCTAAACCTATTTTAAATTTTCTAGGCTTAATCGGTTCCATTGGTTTCATTAAAGGTTGAGTAGAGGTAGTATAGGTTACAATTTGTGGGGTAATCTGGTTCTTGGTTTTAACGCAGAATAAACAAAGTTTTGTAGGGAGTAATGCTCTAATCAATTCAAAAATTCCACATTTGTTTAGTGCCCATAAGAGCAGTAATGACAACGAGAAGTATCCTACATATTTAAGCCAATCTAAACCAGTTTCTACCCATGTTTTCATACGCCGGTGATTAGCTATATTTTTCAATGTATTTTCGGTGTCGTCTAAGCTTAAACGAGCTTGTTTAAGTTCATCGTTATTTATCTGTTTGGGGAGTTGAATCAACTTCTGTTCTAGCTTTTTAAAATCCTGTTCGTCGTAATTAATATCGTAAGTTACATTAAACCAATAGGTTTGCTTTTCTTCTAAATATTTAGGTAGGTCTATCTGATCATAATTATTATATAATTTACAATTATTGCCTGTTATTTTAACAGGATTGATGATTTCTACAACCGTTAAATTGTTGTCGCAACTTATATCTAGATTTGTTTTAACAAGAGGGATTATAATATATCCATTGTAAATAGGTATGAACGTTTCCTTATGCAGTAAATACGGAGACTGATTACAATTTAAATCGGCGTATCTTTTGAAAAGGCTTGCTTCACAGGTTTTACTATCCGTTATTTTAAGATTCGGCTGGTTTCGTTTACAAATCAGGTAACTCGTTATTGTTTTACAATTTTCAGTCGTCTGTCTGTCTGTGGGAACGTATGTGTCTCTGAATTTAATTACTAATTCATGGTCAGGTATAATAGACAAGTAAAGGTTACCCTTCGTTTGAGGAATAGGAGTGATTTTTTGTAGAGATCCTTCTTCCTTTTCTAAAACGGGTATGTCTAAAATATAAGTGAAAAGTCCTTGAATTATCGCTACGGAGAGTGAACTGATGTCGAGTATGTGCTGATAGTTTTCTTCTGTGTTATCAAAGTGATAACGTGTTCTATGATGATCTTCGAACTCCTGTAATGTATTTTTCAAAATCGCAGGTGTTAAAATTTGCGGGTGTGCTATCCCGTGTTTGCCATCATTGATAGCATCGATAGCCGTATTAATATCCTCATTCATCTCGTCTATTAAAAGTGTGATCAGTATGAGTTTAGTATTGACAAAATTGTCCTTAGTATTATTATTTACTGTTTGACCTAATTTATGTGCTAAACCAAGTTCCTTTCCGATTTCTTGCTTTATTGATGAATATTCTGTTGATGAAGAATCTAATATTAGTTTAAGAATCTTTGTATGGTTTGATAGTACTGAGGCTATATTTTTATTGTCGGCGTATAGTCTATCGAATTCTGAATTTATTTGGGACAAGTCGGATTCGGATAGTGTTCCAAATATGGTTTTAGAGATATCGCCGATGAAATTAGCTAAACCCCTTTTTTGCCTTTGTTTTCCCAGCAGTTTGTGAAGGATTGTTATTTTAGAAGTTAATCGGTTATATCTCCCTTTAATCAACCTTAATTCTTCTTTTGGTGCACATGAGGTTCCGCAAGCCCGTTCTGCTGCCATTAGAGTGTGCTCTATTGCTTCTAACCTTTGCTCCGTCGTGGTTAAATTTATACCTATTATTAATCTCCATTCTTCATGGAAGAGATGTATCTTTTTTATCTCCTCGACATACACGTTTCCCTTAAGCTCTTCTAATACAGAGTCTGCTCTAGTCGAGATTATTATCGCGCAGATTAGTGCTAACACCTTCATCTGAAAAATAAGGCATTGTTTGGTCAATATGTATTCGGATTATTTTGTCTTTGTCCCTTAGTCTAATATTGTTGTTATCTATTAGATCTATTACTTCATATGGACCTTTCCAACTAGGATCTAGTTTATTGGCTTTAGTATTATTTTTAATTTTTACTTTATCACCCGATTTGTAAATCGGATGTGCTCTTACTATTCCTTCGTCTAATCGCTTTTTAGTCTTTTCTTGTTCTAATTCTATTCTCTCCTTCATTTTCATAACATTACGGTCGTGTTGTAGTTTCCATTTTTTAATCAAATCTTGGTATGTGAGATTAGTTGATGGGGCTATTGTAGATGGGATATTGGGTTCTCTACCAAACGTAGCTTCGAAGGGTGTTGTTCCTAAAGTTGTGTTTTTCATGGTATTTATTGCAAAACTAATAAATTTTAAGTTATCATCCCATTCGTTATTATTTTCGGCCATTGAGGTTTTAATTAGGTTTTTTAAAGTAGAGTGCATTCTCTCAATGTTACCGTTTGATTGGGGGTGGAAGGCTGTTGTTTTTACATGCTGAATTCTAAGTGCTTCTTCAAATTGCTGCATTAGTTCAGATAAGAAGTTTTGTCCTTGATCAGATAAAATAGTCTTAGGTGCACCGAAGATATAGATATAGTGTTCCAGTAATCCGTCAATGATTGAACTTGTTGTTTCGTTCTGCAAAGGCAGCAGGACAGTATACCTTGTTAATCTATCTTGGATACTTAGTATGTATTTATTACCTTTCCGGGTTTCTGGTAAAGGTCCAAAGATGTCTAAGGCAATTTTATCATTGGGACTTGTTGGGATGTCGGGTAAGACGCTGGATGCTTGGTTGGTTATTCTGGTGGTTTTCTGTAATTGACAAATAGGACATTTTTTGACATAATTTTTAATTTGTTCGTCCATTCCTAACCATAGTCCAATCTTCTTTGCTCGTTCTAAGGTATTCTTTTCTCCTAAGTGAGTCGAGTGAGCCTCTTTCATTATTTGCTCTTTTTCAGTTTTAGTAAGCTCTCGAGTATTCGAGAAACATAAATGGAATCCTGTATCTGGATAATAATTTGATAGAAATTGTACTAGTTCTTGAATTAATTCTTTTTGCACAGGAGTGAATAATGGATCTCCAAATTGCAGTCGCACTAGAGTCAATTTTCTATCCCTAATTTCATCTATAATCCAAGCTAAATGTTTTAACCAATTTTCTTCGTCATATTTTGGCATACTTTCTTTAGTAATTTGCTTCCATAATTTTCCTATAGCATTTGGTTTAATTTTTATTCGCTCGTTGGTGACGGGGTCTAAACGCCATTCCATAAATTCATTGTACCAGTTGACTTGGGGATTCTCGGGTGTTTCTTGCGACTCGTTTTCTATGTTTTCTACATCGGAATCTGTGGATGATTCTGATTCCTCTCTGCTGAGTAACTTGATTTTTTCTTTGGGTTTTAGTGTTTTAATCTCGGTGATTTTAGGCTTTGTTATTATAGGTTCTGGTGTTTCTAACTGCCTAGAGCTGGGTGTCCTTAAAATTTCAATTTCAGGTAACTCTGTTTCTAGTTCGTCTATAAGGGCGTCTTCAAAGGCTTCCTGTAATAAGTCTCTTTCCTGGATAGGAAAAAGTCTTGATAGGCAGTCTGCGGCTTTATTTTCTTTTCCCTTTACGTATTGCACTTCGTATTTGTATTCTTCGAGTCTTAACCTCCATCTCAATAATCGTGAGCTGGGGTCTTTAACGTTATGGAGCCATAAAAGAGCTTTGTGATCGGTTTGAATTTTAAAAGGTTTTCCAAGTAAGTATTGTCTTAATCTTTTAACTGCCCATACTATAGCTAGTAATTCTTTTTCACTAGTGCTATAATTTTCTTCGGCTTTATTTAATGTTCTCGATATAAATAAGCAAGGGTGTCCATTTTGTGACAATACTGCACCTAAACCTTGGTTTGAAGCGTCAGTTGTTAAGGTAAATGTATTTTTGAAATCTGGGAATCTTAAAACGGGTGATTCACATAGTATTTTCTTTAATCTCTTAAAACTCTCTGTACATGAAGGTGTCCAATCGAATATAATGTCCTTTTGTGTTAATTTCGTTAAGGGTTTCGCTATAGATGAAAAGTTTTTTATAAATTTCCTATAGTAACCGGCAAGACCTAGAAATGATTGGATTTGTTTGACAGTTGTAGGTTCTTTAAAATTTTGAACTGCTTCTACTTTGGCTGGGTTGGGTTTCACTCCTTCTGCTGTAATTAGGTGTCCCAAATATTCAAGCTCAGGTCTAAGATATTCACATTTGGAAGGTTCTAATTTTAATTGAAGTTGTTTAATTCTTTCTAGAACAGAGACTAAACTTCTGTTGTGTTCTTCCAAGGTTTCTCCAAATATTACAATGTCGTCAATATAGACAAAGCATTCCTTTCCTATAAGTCCCCTAAACGCGTTATCCATCATTCGTTGGAATGTGGCCGGGGCATTTTTTAGGCCAAAGGGCATTCTGTTGTATTCGTAATGTCCTCGAGAAGTAGAAAATGCTGTGTATTTTTTTGAATCTTCTGACATGGGAATTTGGTGAAATCCAGCACTCATGTCAAATGCTGAGAAATATTTTGCTCGTCCGAGTTGTTCTAAAATATCGTCTATGACTGGCAAGGGGTAAGCATCTTGGTCTATATCCTTGTTTAGTTGCCTGTAGTCAATAACCATTCTAAGTTTATTCCCTTTTTTGGGAACTACCCAAAGTGGAGAATTGAAGGGCGATTGCGAGTGCCTAATTATTCCTTTTTCTAAAAGTTCTTGAGTGTGTTCCAAAGAAAATTCCCTGTGAGCTTCGGGGAGCTTGTGTGATCTCAAATTGACTACTTTGCCTGAGTTCAGTGTTATTTCGTGGTGAGTTAATGTGGTACAAGGTAAAGGATCACCGGGTAAGGTAAACACTTCCTGGTACGTATGGATGATCTTGCGTATTTGGCTTCTTATACTTGGTTCAATATGTGATAATTGCAGGATTTTCTCAAGTTCTATGATTCTCGTTAGTATTTCATTATTTGTTGTCTTTTGCTCTTCACTCCCCTCTTTTTTTTGAGTCTCGTCTCGAGACTGTATTTTAAAAATTTTTTCCATTTTGATTGTTTCTGGTATCAACATGAAGTTTGTGGAATAGTTATTTATTGGTACACTAATTTCATGATCTTTTATGGTGTAAATTCCATCAGGGATCGCTTTGTTATTTTCTATCCAAACATTCCCGTCTTCTTCTGCTACTTCTATTCTGCAGATTTTAGAAGTACTTTTAGCTATGTAGTTGCCATTTTTATATAGAGGCATTTTTGTGTCTTCTAGAATTAGGAATTTTGGTGTTATGGCGTATCTTTGATATTTTTTAAAGAAGGGTAGACCAATAATTCCAGCTTCTGGTAAAGGAAAATCGTCATCTACTAAATGAAAAAGATGTTTTTTCTTTGCATATGGTATGTAAGCTGCTTCTAAAGATTGGTGCTGGTCATTGCCCATTGCAAATTTTTTAAAGAGTTTTATTTTTTCAAATTTGTCCGGTAGTTCGCTTTTCTTTATAATGTTAATCGATGCTCCTGAGTCGACTAGTAAGTTGTATTCTCTGCCATCCCCTCTTCTTCCTCTAATGGATAATAATTGTCCACATACTGTTGAGACTCGGCTGAGTCCTCGTACTCTATTTGTTCCATTATTTCTTCTTCCGTCATTAGGCTGCTGTCTATTATGTTGTCTTCCTGTTCTCGGATTGTTCTTATTTGGGGTGGTCGAGTGGAAGATTGGCCGTATTGAAAATTCGTAGATCTTACTGAGCATTGTGCTGCAAAATGACCAAGATTTCCGCATCTGTGGCACTTCATTTTGGTACGGTCGGCCAATGCGATATTCTGGTTAGGCACTCTTGGTGTTGTATTTGCTTGAGGCCGTAAAGTTTGTGGTAGTGTGGGCCGACGTATATTAGTGCTCATTATTGGTCGTGAGATTGTTCTTTGCTGTGCCGGCTGTGCTTCTTTAAACCATATCTCGGATTCTATTGCCATGTTTTGAGCTTCTTGTAGGTTAATGGGATTTTGTACTTTAATTTGTAGCCCAATTTCTCTTTTTACATTTAGTATGTATCTTTTTGTGCTTTCCTTTTCTTCAATATTTATTGCAATTTTTCTTTCTTTGGAACTAGAGTGTTCCGACTGCACCGCGTATTTAAGTTCGTTAACTGTTTGTCTGAACCTTAAATTAAAATTTTGTGTGGTTTCGTTTATCCCTTGTTTACAACTTTCAAGTTTGCTTCTTAGGGCTGAGACTGAACCAATTTGTTTTAAATTTTGTCTTAAAGTACTGTATAGGTCATCGTATCCGCGGATGGAAGAGTATCTTATTGCCCTTTCGGCATTTCCTTGAATTTTTTCTGCGATTATAAAATCCAAGAGTAAGCTGGGTTGGGAGCACTGTTTTTCAGCTTTTTTAATGGATTTGATGAAATCTTCCGTTCCCATATCGTCTTGTCCATTTAGGACCTTAATTGTCCTAATTATGTCTTTAGCGGGTATACTGTGTTCCGGTAATGAGTTCGGTTGGTTTTCACGCTGATTACTTTTATGAGGTGTCGTAAGTGCAGTTCCTATCTTATTAGTTGTACTAATGGGTCTTGTGGGTTGCGTTTGGAGATTTTTGTCTTCCTCGCTGTCTGACTCATCTCTGTCTGATGTAAGAATATCTTCTTTATCTGTAACTATTTTTCCTTTCACTCCGCATTCCTGAGCTATAGATTGTATTTCGGAGAGTCGCTTATCGTTTTCCTTCGCTAATGTGGACACGTTTATTTTTAATCCATTCAGTTCAGCTAAAATTGTTCGTAGGAGGTCATCGGTTCCCATATTAGAGGGGGATACGGGTCTTTGAGATGTTTCTTCAGGCATTGCTACTGTCAAAAAGGGAAATCTCGATCTGTATTTTGAGTATGTGTCGGAGTCTGTCTCGTCAGTCGAGTATTTTGAATTATCTTCTCTATAATTAGAGAATGCCAGGTTGATACTTTTCCTGAATTCCGCGTGCTAAATTCTACCTGATGTTTTTATTTGCGTTACATAAATTTCCGTTTAAACCTTAGTTTGTTGGCATCGTTCTACTACAATGCCAAGAAATTTCAGGTAGATTTTTTATTTTATTGACGGACACAGAGGCCAGGGAGCACCATAAGCGTGTGTACGGACGTGAGCCTAAAGTTTGGTAGTATTTGGATGCAAAAGTTTATGATTTCAGTCATAAAATTTTGCCCTTCAAATAACTTCAAACTGTACATGAATCTAAACACTTCTTATACTTATTCACTGTTTTTTACCTTTGAAAACTGTAAACTTCTTATTTTGTACTGGATTTCCTCTTCGGTGTTGTGTTGTATACTGCGCTGATCGGCTGTTGTTGTTCGATGAATGGGATTCGTTGCGTTGAAGATTTCGTTGATACTTGTAGACTTCTTTTTCTTTTTTCACATCCGCCTGTTTGCGGGCCTCGTAGGGTTATTACCGCGGTATATCGCGTACCCTTTCAATTTCCTTTCAAAATCGAATTTTTTTTTTTTTTAATTGATTTACGTAGTATAGTACCCTACTTAATTCAGGCACTAGTTTTATCAATTTCAAATTCGATTTCTGGTTAACGGGCTTTTCCGTAGAGAAAGTCCGGAGTCCTTGTAGAATTCCGTAGAATTCTGAATGCTACTTCTGGTTGACGGGCTTTTCCGTGGAGAAAGTCCGGGTTCTTCCAAAGGTTCGTCACACAGATAGTCCTCTTTTGATTGTTCAATTTTTTCCGTAGAAATTTCAATCCTTGGAGAACTATCCTGGCAGAAGATCGCCAAAATGTTATGCGTAAAAACGTTAACTTCAGTTTTTAAAAAGGAACCGAATTGTTTTTAGGCAATTCGGTGTTTCTTTATTAATCTTTTGTATAATTAGTACAGGTTTACAATCGAAGAGCAAGATTAGAACTGACGAAGGGCCACACGCCCGGTCCTACTTATACTCTAGCATTAGTATGTGGGCTTACCTAAAAAGGGAAGGCAAAGTAGATGTGGGACAATAATATAGGTCAAAGTCCAAATGCGTAACATTGCATCGAAAAAAAAAAAAAAAAATTTTTAAACACCGCAATATAATTCATGTCAAGAATATTCTTTTCACTTTTGCTTTTTCAATAGGAATAATTTAGTATTTATTTAAAAAATATTTTCTTAGATATGATCTAAAACAGGCATTAGGGAATATCTTAAGCATTATATGGGTGTCTCAAAAACATGATTTTTTTCAAACAAAAATATATTTTATAATTTATAGAATGCAAGAGAAAAAGTGGAAAGAAATTGGAGAACACTATATTACTTTACTGGTATCACTAGGTGTACAAGTGTAAATCGTGAATATTATTGGATATTCTTTACAATTTTTACATTACAATCTAAGATACAATATAAGATATATATATATATATATATATATATATATATATATATATATATATATTTCTTTAAATAATATTATCTTTTTGGGGCGCCTTTACATCGCTAAGGGGGCGACAACCAAGGGGGGCGCAGCCAGGAAACCCCGGCTACGTCCCCATGCTAGTTCGTCACTGCATTTCATTGACGTTAACGTCTATAAAAAATAGTATGTATTTCAAGTATGACAAAAAAATTCACTTCAAGAAGATCACGAAACGGCCGAAACTACATTTAAACGTGAAAAACAACCATGTGTAGGTTCTAAAATGAAGGAGGGCACGGGAAATGGATCTATAAGCCACATTTGACCGATTTTCAGGAAAGGCAAGAAAGGTTCTATAAAACCTAATTTTCAATTTTAAAAAAATAATAAAACAAACCCGCTCTCGAAATATTCTAGTGCTGAATCAAGGCGAAAAGAATTTCATTAAAACAAGTCAAGCAGTTCCCAGTAAGTGAAAGAGATTGTAAAATATAAAAAAAATCTTCTTTACAGTTATAATATTATTGCCAAGAAGCACACAATGTAAAGAACACTTTATTTGAAAATGAAGCTCAATTTGGAATAACGATTCATAATAATTAATTTTGTATTAAACTTGCATTTCCAAAACAACTTAAAAACTATATTCAATCTTTCAAATAGATACAGATTTACATCCATTTTCAGTCCCCGATTTAGTTGAAAACACATATATTTCATAGTGCAAATGATTTTATTCTTATATTGAAGAAAATAAAAAAAATTATTGAAATGGGCTTTCTTTAAATGCCAAATTGAAAATATCCATATATCGACTTTCTAAATTAAAAATTCTTAAGGTAAACGTTCCAGTACTTGTAACGCCAATTTTCTTGCTTTTTATCTAATTTCAATTAAGTGAAATTCCATTTAACACTACAAAATGCTAAAAATAAATAGGGTTTTATTATTAACTGTTACTTTTCACATAGTTTTAAACAATATATGCAATTTATGAACAAGTTTCACGATTATTGGGACCATCACGATTACTGGGAATCTGAAAAAAATGTAAAGTTTTCGAATACTTCATTACATCTAAAAGTAGTATCCATCAACTATAGTTATTTACTTAGCATCATTTGTTTTTCCAAATAATTCAAATAAGGAATATCCTAAATAGCAAAAAAATTTCAATAAAAGCTTTTGATTTCGAAAAAAAACAATTGAATTTAGGATTTATATATCAGAGTGCTAAATGATTATAGATATAGGTAATTAACATAAATATCGGATAGATTTTCTTATCTTGTTAAAAGCTTACAGATATAGGATGTTTCTTTTGATCTAAAAAAAATTTGTCATTCTACTCTGAGAACAGTTTAAAAAGTTAACAAAGTTTTAGGTTTTGAATTCTACAGATTCTGAAAATAACTCATCTTTTTCAATTGAAATTCTATGTTAAGGCAATCTTAAAAATGATTTGAGATTGTTAGAAATATAAAAATTTAATTTATTTTATAAGATATTGCCTTAAATGTGTAAGTGTGTTTAAGCAGACACACAATTTTTTTTTTAAAGTAACAGGTACATGAAACATTCATTACATTCTCATTAATGCCTGAATAACAACAATGTTACAGCAAGTTTAAGCATGAAGCCGCTGTAAATTTTTCTCGGGACAAAGTTTTCCCATATGTATTAAGGGGGAGAGTGCAAAAAATTATTTTTATTATTTTTTGGCAATTTTAGGTAACAAAAATACATTTTTCCAGTGACATTTATTTTGGAAACGATCAATTCTGTGCGAAAAAATGGCTTTATTATGCTAAGAATAGCACAACACGTGTTATTGGGTCTCATACTAGCAAAATATGGAGGATCTTTTCTTTCCAATATCAAGCTGGAAAAAAATTGCAACACAGATCGCGAATTCGCAATCAGCGACCCCGAGAAGCTTTGAATACAGATTTTCATAAAAAATGGGAATTTTCTAAAAAATTACTCCGCCATCTTGGATCCGCCATTTTGAATTTTGCAAATCTGATAGCAAATTCGTGATCAGCAACCCAAAAAACGATTATATATCCATTTTGAGGAATACTTCAATTCAGAAAGAGTAAAAAAAGTAAACTGAAGTAACATATATAAATCTGCATTAAAAATAATTCACAAGTGTTGCAATTTTTTTCAGCCTGATATTGGAGAAAAAAGATCCTCCATATTTTACTAGTATGAGTCCCAATAACACGTTTCGTGTTATTCTTAGCACAATAAAACCACTTTTTCGTACAGAATCGATCGTTTCCCAAAAAAATGTCACTGGAAAAATGTAATTTTTTACTTAAAATTGCAAAAAAACAATAAAAATAGATTTTTTCACTTTTTTAATGGTTGGATCGTGTCGAGCGCCCCTTAATAGTTTAATACATATGGAAAAACTTTGTCCCGAGGAAAATTCACAGCGGCTTTATCAAAATCTACGAGCTCAAACTTGCTGTAAAATTTTTGTTATTCAGGCATTAATGGGTTAAGATTCAAACACTCCCAAATTCAAGGTTTGTGTAAACTGTAAATTACTCTTTATGACATTTGATTTCCTAAACTTTAAAGTGTTTTAAAATCGCTTTCAACATCTCAGAAATTTATATTTTGAACTTTTTATATTTTTATTTGAAAACTAAAGCATTTTTAAGCAAACAGTTTAGAATCTTTAAAAAAATTGGTTTAAAACCTTTTAGCTGAAAGTTGATATTGGATTGATTTTTAAGTCTATAACGTCAGATAATAGAAAAACTAGCGACACGTGGACGAAGGTGGGGAATGATAATAAACTTATATTTCTTTCCTGATGTTAAAATTCTATTTTATTTATTCTCTCTTATTTTCTGAAATTTCAAAATTCAATTGATGGAGGTTTTCCAAAATTTGGAAATTCTTGAACATTTTAAAAATGTATTCTAACAATTTCAAAGAATAACAGTACGTTACAAAATTTTATAAAACTCGTTTTTATTTGATTGTTATGGTACTTCTTTATGTATTTTCAAGCGCTGTTTTTGAAACGGACCTTCTTTTTTAGCAGCATCAATATTTTTGAAGATATTCAAGATCTAATGTTCAATAAGTACATATATAAGGACGCATTATTATAATAAGAAAAGTTTATTATCACCAAAAATTATAAATTTTAATCAAATTTGTTGCCAAAATGAGACTCTCTGTGGCAATTCTTCTTTATGACAAAACTTAATAATACATTTTTCATCTCTGTGACAACAAAAAATAATTTTTTTTTAAATCGATACTACACATGTTTTCGATCAGAGTTACAAACAACTTTCATCTTTAGAACCATAAATAAACAGTCTTTGCCCTTATCTTGCTTCAAAGTTTGTTTTTAAGAATTTTTAAATAAATTATGAAGTAAGAAACTTGTTTAACATCTGCAGTGACAATTAATAATTAATTGTTCAGTTGATTTATACTAATGCACAATAGCGCAGAAAATATAAAACCTACCATATATATCTCAAAAAGACAACAATGAACATAGGCACGCTAACCAATTTATCAAAAATGAAATATCAAATTAAAAAAACTATGTAAATTAAAAACTATAATGCCTTCTCATCAGGATGAAAATGTAAAAAAATGATCCTCGCATATTGTTTTCTCACTCTTTCCTTCAATCACCATAATTTTTGTTTCATTTACGTTAATTTTGAGGCGCATGCTCTTCATGCTTGTATTCAGTTTGTTCAACATTCTTCGCAAGTCTTCGATTGATTCTGCCATAAAAATCTTATCGTCTGGAACGCTAACGTTTTTTTTTAAAGCGTCTACTATCCTGTCTATATCATATAGAATTTCACCTTTGCTGTTTCTCATGCTGACAAACTCTGTACTTTTACTTTCTTTTATCAGTTTAAATAATAGTTTCATAATTCCTTCAAAGCTGTTTTGTATTTTTCTCTCTTCTTCTGTTCTGATTTTTTTTACTCTCCTTGACTAGTCGTTTAACTTTCTTCCTACGACCGCAGTACCACACACTTCAGTCGTACTTCTAATAATGACATCCTCGAACATACCCGATGCGTCCTCTATATTTTTATTGTCTATTAGCGACTCCCAAGTTTCCTCATCTATGCGTTCGTTTATCTTATTCTGAAAGTCTATTCGTACTTTCGGTTTTTTTAAATTTTCGAGTTTGATTCGTGTTGATTTGGTTTTTGGTTCTCTTTCTTCTCCATCCCTGACCTAAGTTTATTTTGGAGACTAGAAGGTAATGATCAGTATCGCATTCAGAACCCCTCGTGACCCTTGTATCTTTTACTAGCTCTCTTAGTCTTTCATCCGTAACAACAAAGTCATACTGTGGCTATTTCCTCTACACCAGATGTATATGTGGATCATCTAATGCCTAAAACCAAGTATTTGCAATAAATAAGCCCTTTTCTAAGTATGAGCTAACTAGTATGTCTCCGTTATCAGTTTTTCTTGGATCCCCGAAATTACCTAGTACCCTTTCTGTATCCTGATCTTGGACCCAGCCATTCATTCCAATCAAAGTAGAAACAACCGAGATCGAATTCACAGCTAGTTTTTTGATATAATTGAGAACAAGGATTCAATTACCTGTCTTATAACGAATGAGGGTTCTAAACTTCAATGGCCAGACCAACGTACGCTGACATATTTTTGGTCGTTTCCAAAATGTACTGGCAGAGACGATGCTCATTTAAAGCAGCGTGTCCAATTCAAATAAAAAAGGAGAAAAGAAAGCACATGTTCTCTCCCAAATCGGAAGTTTTTAAGAGACTAACAACGACGGCTGCCTATCTAAAATTCACTCAAAACCCTCTCAGTTATTTTTTCCTTCGTATACATGTGTCAAATTTCAAACACTTCTAGTATTTTTCGATTATTCCATTACTGATAAACTTTTCCAAAATTGCATTGTTTTATTTAAGGGGTATGGCCACAGTAGCGGGAGCGAAATCATGGGTATATTCACCATTTTCTTTTTGTATGAAAACTTAATTTATTTTCAAAACTAATTATATGTAAATAAAGCTCCAACATCAAAGAATCAGAAAATATATGTGACGCGATCTGAAGAAAGACCCCTAAGCGGCCAAACGTAAATTTTAGAGAAGAAGCAGGAGAAGTGGCGACGGGCCGATAGAACGACATAGAACGATAATGTTCACACGCTCGTACTGAATAAATCATTAATGATGGAATTTTTTTAACTATGCCATCTTAAATAGCCAGTTCGAATCTACGTAAAACATTAAAAATCAGAGAATCGATTTTTGGCCGCTTAGGGGTCTTTCTTCAGATCGCGTCACATATATATTTTTTTTTAAGCAAAATGTCCGACTTCTGTTAAGTCCTTTTCGAAGCATTTTTTTAGGGGCTCTGCGGCCTGACAGCTAGCAGCCACATTTTTTAACGGATAACAAAATAAAAAATTTTCAGAAAATGAAAAGTTTTGAATTTATCGAAAATTCCGGATGTACTTCTCTGCAAAATGCAATTATAAAGATATGGTTAAAATTTGAAGGCGGTCGGATAAAAATGGTTAAATTTATTTGTCAGGCCGATTTGAAAAAAGCTGTTTTGAGAAAAATGCTTTTAAAGTTTTACATTACAACTGAACGGCGTCCTTTCAACGGTATATAATATATAATCCATTTAAATTTGATTCCAGATTCAGTTTCCCGTAGATAAAGTTTTGTTTTCAGATAGAACTAGGAGAAGTATTTGAACTCATTAAGAAAAAGTAAATGGTGGCGTGCCTAGAGGCAGGCTGAGGATGGGCACATGGGAACTTATGAAACGTGGAAAATTTGCGGAAACTTTGGGGAAATGCACACATTTTCTCATTTATTGCTAAACTGCTGAAGCCTGGTGCCCTACTCAGTATACGAAACAAACCAACCATGACCCTTTTGGTTCTAGTTCTTTCACTATGCTCCCCCTCTATTGACCGTAGTCGGTTGGGACTGATGTTATAATTAGAATCTCCACCTTACGACGACTTGACTAATTATTTTGGACTCACCATCTTACGACGACTAATTATTTTGGACATGATTTTTACTCGCAAAATTATACATTTCTCGCATCAAGTTGGTGGTTGGGCGTATACTTTAAAAAATGAATACTACAGACAATAGAGTAGTCTCGGAATGGGTTGAAACTTTAATTGACGAAAGGCATGCGTCCGGTACAGTTTCAGGCGCTGAATGGAGACTGGGTATTTGGAATACTATAGGGGTGAATGATCTTAAGGAAAGACAATTACGCGAAGCAATACACGTAAGGAAGCAAGGTATTTTATGTATACCTGAAACAAAGAAAAAGGGATCGACAGTAAAGTGATAGAAAATGCGAAGTTAAATCACGGACTCGAACTATGGTCAGGAGTAGGTAGCATGGTTGTCAAGAAGTCGGTCTGATTTTGAATGAGAGAGGAAAAGAGCATGTATATGGGTATACACTTGTATCTCCCAGATTGTTGCGGGTTAAAATGAAATTGAGAATCAGAACACTATTTATCATAGCGTGTTACGCCCCAGTTGATGGTGAAAGGAATGAGGCAAAAATCCCTTATGGGACACTCTAAATGATACTATAGGCACTTGCGATAATGGGGAAAGAATCATTCTACTAGAAGATATAAATGGATGGGTTGGAGTCCAACGCGGGGGTACTGAAAGGGTGCTAGGTAATTTTGGAGATACAAAAAGAAATGGTAACGAGACAGATTTGTTAGCTTTTGCTTAGAAAAGGGCCTGTTTATTACAAATACTTGTTTAGGCATACAATGATCTACTTGTACCCCTAATGCAGAGACGATAGCCACAGTATGATTGACTTTTTTGTTGCAGATGAGAGACTCAGAGAGTTAGTAAGAAATACAAGGATAATGAGAGGTTTTGGATGTAGAATGGATCATTACCTCTTAGTTTTAAAAATTGACCCAGGTCAACAATGGAGAAGAAAGAGAACTAAAAAAACGAAACAGGTTTCTGTGGATTATCGAATTCAATACTATTTTTTCAAAAAAATTTCAACGAAAACATCTTATATAAAAAATACATAAAAGGGCATTTCATATCAGAGGAAAGTATGCTTACAATTATCCATACTTCCGGATCATTAGACACAAATATATAACAATTACAATTTTTTTAGGCAGCTGGTTTAGAAACTAAACCCTACCCACACGTCTCATTCCTCGCGCCAATTTTTAAGGTTGGTGGGCATTGTCGCCTTTGGCCATGTCAGGTAGAGGGACGTCACTGACGAGGGCCAAACAGAAATTTAAAAGTTCCAATGGATCAGTTAGGGAAGATAAAGAAAATATTTAAAATAATGAAAGCTTCTTATTCTACCCCATGTTAAGCTCCAGTGAACGTTTATCAACACTAAAACAAAAAGTTCCACAATTTAGAATAACAAGAAGCGTCAAACCTTCTGCTCGACAGTATTCTAGAACGTCATAAATTTCCGTGTTTTCTGTGTGTTTTCGTCCGCCTTCTTATTTTTAAACTAAAGAAGATATCTCGCTTAAATATCGGAAATCGATAGGAAATATATCAGCGCACTTCAATCTGGGCTATTTGAGTTTATATTTTGTTTAAATAATGTAATTTCATTATTTCTTTTATATAATTGGAAACAGGGCTTTAGTAGTGACCCGTCTAATAACGAATAAGAGTTCTAAACTTTAGTGGCTACTGTCGGTTATCGAGTTTAATACTATTTTTTCAAATTTGCTTAACAAAAATATCTTATTTAACAAAATATATGAAAGAGCATTTCAGATAGAAGTATGCTTACAACCGTTCGTACTTCCGGCTCATTAGGGAAAATATATGATAATGTAAATTTTTTCAGGCAACTTATCTCGCGTAGATCCCTAGGGATAAGTGAGTCGCCTCTTCCCTCGGTCGCCTCTTCCCTGTGGCCATGTCAGGTTGAGGGAACACAGAAATTTAAAAGTTCCAATGGGCCAGTTGGCAAAAATAAAGAAAAATATTTAAAATAATAAAATTTTCTTATTCTATCTTATTTTTTGCTCCACTAAATATTTCTCAACACTAAAAAAATTTATACAATTTAAAATAACAAAAAGCATATTTTTTACAATTCACGAACAAAGATTATAAGAATAAACTTTCAATCTTTACGAAAAAATTGCAATATTTTTTTAACAAATATAGGGATCACCGTCTCTATTTTTCTTAAATCAAGGATCATATTCCGTTTTTTCAAAAATGGAAGACGTCGTTTGCGAAAAATAGAGGACTTTTGTAAATTTTGAAAGGTTACTAACTATTTTTTGAGATACATAAATGATATAGTGTTGATGACTGTTAGAAATAATATTTTTTGTTTAAGATATTTTGCAATTGTTTAAAGAATTTCTATTTCTATAATTTTTTCCCCGCCAATGCAGGAAAAGCTGGTATTTTCCGGAATTAATGACGCAATTAATGAATGTTAAGAGTGATATTTTCTGTGGAAGACAGTTTGCAATTATATAAACAATAATTATCTCTCGCTCCCTATCATAGGAAAGATGATTATTAATCAGTATTTTACTATCTCAGCGAAATCGA
Source organism: Andricus curvator (assembly GCA_932195095.1). Taxonomy (NCBI): domain Eukaryota; kingdom Metazoa; phylum Arthropoda; class Insecta; order Hymenoptera; family Cynipidae; genus Andricus; species Andricus curvator. The sequence goes on from CAKNYM010052389.1 coordinate 101,701, forward strand.
TTTGAGAAAATAACCATCCACAACTTGAATTAAAAAAATTGTTAAAAAAATGTGTATTGTTTAAAAAATGAGGATATAAGTTCTGAGATAAGAAAATACTGACTAATCAGTAACACCCAGGAGAAAATACATAGTGGAAAATATTATATATACTTTTCATTTGTTTTATAAATTACGATTTCTTGCGAATTAATTAAACAAATAACAATTATACAGATTTTTCTCATTATGTATAAACTATATGTAATTTTTCTGCCTTCGAAAAAACTAGAATTTTCTCCACCTTTATATGAAAAGGCGCAAGTGAATGATTATTGATTGCCCTAATAATTGCAAGCTGCCTTCACAAAAAAAATATTACTGTCAACATTTATTAACTGCTTCATTCAATCCAGAAAATAGTAACTTTTTAATATTTACAAGGAAAAATTGTTTAAACGAATAAAAATTGTTTGAATTATAATTGCCAAATATCGTTAAAGAAAATATATTTCTCTCAACATTCGTTATTTGCTTCATTAATTCCAGAAAATGATTAGTTTTTACGATTTAAAGGTAAAAATTTTTTTTAAACAAATATAAATTATTAAAATAATTACCGAATATGTTAAACAAGAAATATCTATCTTGAGGTTCATCAACTGTACCATTCATGCCGAAAAATAATAACTCTTCACGTGTTATGTTAATTTTAAATGCACAGGCGTACGGGTTATTGCTGACCCACTTAAAAAACAAAGAAAATTTCTTTTTTTGGAAAACAAAAAAATGGGGGGGGGGATCGATCACCAAATTCGAACTTATAAGAGTATAAATGTAGACTATTCTAATGCCAGAACACTAAAAAAAATGTAAAATTTTGAAAGTGGGGGTACAAGTTCACACTTATAAGTAGTAACAAATAGATGAAAATCTTGTTGCACGCAAAGTTGCGCGAACCGTGAAAAAGATTTTATAAAAAGGCAGTTTTTTTTAAATATTTCAAACAAAAAATTTAGAAGCTTTAAAAGAATTTTGAAAGGTTTCAAGTGGATAAACAAATTTTTTTAAATTCCTAGGAAAATTTGAATGATTATAATGCCACTTTTTTACATTTTAAATGATTTTTCAAAATTTCAAGAAAAATTCGAGTCAGCTAAAAATATTTTTAGGAATTTAAGAGGTTTTGAATAGATTTAAAATATTTTAAAACTTGGAAGCATTTCCGAAAATTTATCAAATATTTTTTATTTCTGCCAAACTTCTAAAAGTCCTAAATATCTTTTGACAAGACTCGAATTTTTCCTACTATACCGTAAAATCCTTTGAATTTTTTTTTAATCTTCTAAATTCTTTTTTGATACATCTGAAATATTCAAAAATCTTTTCTAATTTTCTCCAGAATCTCATAAAATTTATATTCATATAAGTTTAAAAACAAAATGATAATACTTCTTTTCTTGTAAGTAATCTAAATGTTTGTGTGACTAAAAAAAATATTCAAAAAGCATTCAGTGTTACATCAAAATATTATTTTATTTATTTCTATATAGCACTTAATCTCAAAAAACGGTTTTTTTTATTTAGAAAACGTCTATTATGTTTTTACAAACACAATACAAAAAATGTTACGTACCTACGGTTA